>JAQYXR010001277.1:0-36489 GCA_030545055.2 Neoaliturus tenellus | reverse complement strand
ATCCGAGGCAATCCGTGGCGAATCCGCGGCAATCCAAAATAGTAGAGGCATTCGGCCAGTACAGCTATGAGACATGAATAGTAATACAACTCTTTTTAACATTTGCTGTACGGGTAATCCGCGGCGAATCCGTGGCAATCCAATATAGTAGAGGCTTTCGGCCAGTACATCCATGAACCATTAATAGTTATGCAACTCTTTTCAACATTTGTTGAATATACTTTCATATTGAACATTTTTGGTATTTTCATTTTAAATTTTGCATATAACACACATGTGTTACATTGGTACTTTTCCATTTCATTTGGCCGGAGCGATGGAAAGGAATGTGGAGTGGGATACTATTACGTAACACCCTTCGTGCCATCCTTTGTCGACAGGCCCAGACTGGTATAAGCCCCCAGCCACCTGCATCCGACCACCTGCACTAAACACTTGCACAAACAAAAAAAACAAAAAATAAGATTTATGATGTCTAGACATTGTGGAATGCGGCCGTCGACGAACACCTGCGCTCATAAAAAAAACCAAGATTGCTGCCAGATTGAACACCTGCATCCGGCCACCTGTCGGACGACTCATCTCAGGTTTCATCGACCACCTGCACATTCTACAGAGAGGGGAGCGAGACAATGAGCATCCGTCTGGCCTCACCCCTGCGTGGGAACGTCTTCTAACCATCTGGCGAGTTACGTAACATCGCGTTTCCTATTTCCCACCAAACCACGCCACGGAGCTGCGCGTTCCTTTCACAACCGACAGCTTACATAACAGAGGTTGCGTAACTAAGCCGAGCGCGCGTCATCCATTTACTCCTCCACCGGCCTCTGTCTCCGCCTAGCCATCGTAGTGAACGGTCGTCCCTGCGCTTCGCTCCGCCTCGCTGCTGCTACCTTGTGCCTGTACCAGTGATTGTACATTCTTTGGATATTCATCACTTCCATTGTAAGTATTATTCTCATGTACAGTTAACTAGTTGTATTTAAAGATAGATTTTGTGATAGGTCTTAGTGGTTTTGCCTTTGTCAAGTTACTGAAAGAGTAGGATGCACATAGTTTTCACAACCTCTTGCACAATAACGTTAAAATATTAACGTATGCAAACTAAACACTTTTAATTTTTTGAACTTTTCTAAAATAGTAGTCAGGTTTGGTTGCGCGTGGACTATGAATTGTAGCGTAACTCTTTAAACATTTTGTAACGTTCTTTCATATTGAACGCAAATTTTTATTCTAATATTGAGTTTCTGTAACGTTTCCTTGCTCTAGTAATGTAACTTTTGAGACTTTATATTCAACGAAAACTATTATTCACTAGTAGAACAGTTTTAAAGACTTTATTTTGAACTTAAACTTTTATTGTTATTTGTAATTTCTTGTGCACTAGTAGTATAGAGGTGTAAACGAATCTTTGCAAGCATACTTTCCGATTCCCTTAACTCTGAGAACGACGTAAGACAAGACTTTTAAACTATTTCTTGCATTAATACGTAGCATTATTTGTTTATAGATCATCATGAAAAACGTTGTGGAACGCCGCTTCTCCTGCACCCAGTGCTACAAATCGTACAAGAAACGGGACCATGTTAACCAGCACATGCGTTCTGCCCACGAGGGAGTGAGAGCTACATGCCCAGACTGTGGACAAAATTTCACGAGGGTGTCCGACCTTCGCCGACACATCGCTACGCAGCATCGTCAACAACCTCAAAAGCCACTGAACCCCGCATTCAGGCCAGGTTAGTTTCATTTTACTTCACACATATCTTAAAATTTATTCATACTCACTACCTTGATGCTACTAAACAGTAAAATGTTTATACACTTTAAAAATTCGCTTTCATTTGTACCACGATGAAAAATAAATCCAAACAAGTATTTACTTCTCTGCTTGCTATTCATTCTAGTATAACCAATGTTAACATATTATATTTCCAATTTAGTCTAGCAATGACTTATTCCTTTGTGTTAAACATTTCATTGTAAACTTTCATATCGAACGTAAATTCTCATTTTAAATTTCTATAACATTGTTTGCGTTTTCTGTTGAAAAGATCCATATTCTAACTATGTTCATGCTTTTAGGATAAAATATACTAATTATGTCTGTGCTGTTCGTTATAGACTTTGTGACTATGCCAAGTCCAGTGGAACCGCAGCCCGACCCATCCTACGTGCCTTCGTCAACCTCCGCGGAACCCCGACCCGACCCTTCTTCCGCTCCTGACGTCGAGCCAAAACCGGATATATCACCAGCCTCATTGCGTGCTGGAAATCCTACCACATGTATGTGTTTGTAATTTACTTCAAACTTTTATTCAGATATAATATTTGTAATTGTTACTCCCACACAAATCCTTCATTCTTACATTTATTATTCCAAAAATTTTGCAAGGACTATCAAAGAAATTTTAAAATTAATCTAAGTTACGACGTAAACATTCGGAAAAATATTTATTGTAATTTCTTAAGGTTTTACCATTCAATGAATTCTAATACAAAGGCTATTACAAAAAATTTTTATTTCAGGTCGCATATTTATACATTCAGAATAATTATCCCTGTTTGGAAACATTTATCTTTTTCAGGTTTACCATTACTACGCATGCGACTATATCTATATGTGTGTTATTTCAGGTCATGTGTGTGACGGGTGCAGGAGATCCTTCAACCGCAAGGATAACTTGAGGACCCATGCCCTATTCAACTGTAAAGCAACACTTACGGAACGACAGTCCGAACAACCAGCCAGAGTCCAACAGCAATCGCATGCCCCATCGACAGACAGTTCCTTCATCCCTCTCCATGAAAGTTCTTTCATCCCCATTCCTCTAGATATTCGCATTAAACGTGCTGTGCTCAGTGTTAGAAATATTAAAAAATGAGCGATGCTTTGAATATGCATCTTAACAAAATTTATTAAAAATGCTCGTAATTATCGGCTTACTCCAAATCATTTTACAGCAGAGGTTAGGGCACGATCTAATTTGAATTTCGAGGGATTGGAGTTTCCAGTCAGACCAGACAAAATACACACGTTCGAGCGCAATAACCCCGGCGTAAGTATAAATGTGTATGGTCTGGATAAAAAGAAAAAGAAGAAACATAGTGAGCAACAAGAAGAGCACTATGTGTATCCACTACGAGTTACAGACAAGGAGAAAGAGATGCATTTTGACCTTCTTTTCCTATCTAATGAAAATACTTCACATTATGCTTACATTAGTAATTTCAGCAGGTTGGTGGCTAGGCAGTTAACTCGAGGTTATCGTCGGCTATTTATTTGCAAGACATGTTTTGCATACTTTAGCAGTAGGCCGAATAAATTGGGTATCAGAGGCGCAGAAAGACTGGAGGAGCACAAGCTTTATTGTTCATTGCGCAATCCTATTCACAACAAAGGCCGGAGGAAGGGATTAGCGCATTTCTTTGGACCACCCCCTTCTGCGAGTCTACCTACTCAGATGTTTCAACCAAGTCCTGAGCGACCACAGCAGCTAGCAATACAACAGCAGATTCGGAGATCGCCTTCGTTTGGCGAAGCGCAGCTCACTTCAAGTTAGATAATTCACTCCATTGGAATTTTGTAAAGCAAGAAAAAGAAGACTCAAGATGTAAATAACCTTTATAAAGTTGATAGTTTTCGTAAGCAATAAAAAATCCATGTACATTACAGCATAAACTACTGTCTTTTATTTTAAGATGAAACCCCAAATACCCTTACTTTAAGAAAAATGTGTATGTCATTATAGGTTTTAGTGTCAGTAGCCTGACGATGGTGGGACAACGGTGGGGAAAAAGTAGTATGCTTTAGAAACATTTAGATCATGAAGTGTAATGAAATTCTTCAAACATTCGCTGCATGTACTCTCATATTGGAAATTTTAATTGTTGCACATAACACATTGTGTTACATAATTACTTTTCTTTTTTCCTGTTTCATTTTATTTACGTATGCTTTTTAGTTTCTGTACTTACAAGAATAACTTAAACTAAGGTTTATAAGTAATCCTCTACTACCCCTCCCCCATCGATGCGATGATCAGAAGACTATTCACTATAAATAGTATAAACACTACTATTGTTTGCTTTTGCATTTCTTGTATTATAAATTATTTTCATATTTTTCTTTATATGAATTGTAATGCACACACACACTTTTTCATTCCTCTTGTATGTATCGTAATGTAAAGATTTTTCTTGTAATAAAATGAATACTCAACAAACACCAATATTTTTATTTCCTTTAAAATGTATGTGTCGTTTTTGTTAAGACTCACTATTTCAAAATCAAAAGTACATCTTTAAGATTTGTCAATGTCTGTTAGTTTAACCTTTGTGCAGACTCGACATTACAATTATTTTCAAAGACAAAAGATTCTAATAACTTGGTATTTTACTTGAACAGTCTAAAGAGTCTAATAACTTAGTAACCGCACAATTTTAGGAGACTCATCATTACAACTATAGTTTTCTTTCAAAGTAAAAGACTCAAAAGTAGATGAACTTAAAACTATGTTGGGAAATATCAAAGTCAAATTTTACAAAATTTTACATCTTTGTGCAGACTCAACATTTATAATTTACTCGCACAGTCAAAAGAGTCATTTAACTTAGTAACCGTACAATTTTAGCAGACTCATCATTACAATTATAGTTTTTCTTTCACAAAGTAAAAGACTTAAAAGTAAATGAACTTAAAACTATGTTGGGAAATAGCAAATGAAAACAAAAACTTCAATACACATTACTAGAAAATTTATCGAAAAATCTTAAATCTAATATTGGATGTTTTATCAATGAACTATGTTGGGAAATAACAAATGAAAACAAAAATTTCAATACACATTACTAGAGAATTTAATGAAAAATCTTAAATCTAATATTGGATGTTTTATCAAAATAAACTTTATAAAAGTCAAATAAAATATTTACTTATCACAACACCAAATTGCATACCTAATCACACTCATACGACTTATCCTCTGTAAAACTATGCAACGTAGATAAATTTAAAGACAAGAGAGTATGAAATAGTAAGTTTGATTTTCTATTACAATATGTTCACATAGCAAAAAGAAAGAAAAAAAATGAAATTAAAATCACGTTACGTATTCCACAATAGTACATGATAGAATGAAGGAAAACATTTGTTTTTTATTTCTTTCAGTATGTAAGTTTCGTTTTTGAACAGACTCACTATTTCAAAGTCAAAATTACATCTTTAAGATTTTTCAAAGTCTGTTGGTTTAACATTTGTGCAGACATGACAATACAGTTATTTTCAAAGACAAAAGATTCTAATCACTTGTAATTTTTCAAAGTGCAAAGAGTCAGTTGATTTAATTTGTGCAGACTCGACATTATATTTACTTTCAAAGACAAGAGAGTCCAGTAACTTAGTATTTTACTTTCAAAGCCAAAAGAGTCTGATAGTTTAGTAAAGCGAGTGTTTTTAAACTGTACGAGTCACGCATTAGATTTAGTTCAATGTAGAGAAAGAGGTTCGTCGGTTTAATCTTTGTGCAAACTCGACATTACATTGACTTTCAAAGACAAAAGAGTCTAGTAACATAGTATTTTACTTTCAAAGTCAAAAGAGTCTGATAGTTTAGTTAGTATTTGTACATATTTGTGCAGACTCGACATTTATAATTTACTTTAATAGTCAAAGAGTTTAGTAGCTTAGTATTTTACTTTCAAAGTCAAAAGAGTCCGTTAGTATAGCCAGTATTTGTACATAATTGTGCAGCTCAACATTTAAAATTTACTTTCATAGTCAAAAGAGTCTAATAACTTAGTAACTGTACACTTTTAGCAAACTATAACTTGATATTTTTCAAAGTGTAAATATTCTTGACATTGACTTTCAAAGACAAACGAGTATAGTAATATAGTATTTTACTTTCAAAGTCAAAAGAGTCTGATGGTGTAGTTAGTATTTGTACATGTTTGTGCGGACTCGGCATTTATAATTTACTTTAAAAGTCAAAGAGTCTAGTAGCTTAGTATTTTACTTTCAAAATCAAAGTGTCTGTTAGTATTTTTACATGTTTTTGCAGCTCAAAATTTAAAATTTACTTTCATAGTCAAAAGAGCCTAATAACTGAGTAACTGTACACTTTTAACAGACTATAACTTGACCATTCTAATAACTTGATATTTTTCAAAGTGCAAATATTCTGTGGGTTTAATTTGTGCAGACTCGACATTGCATTTCCTTTCAAAGTCAAAAGAGTCTGATAGTTTGATAAAGCAAGGGTTTTAAATTGTACGAAGTCACACATTAAATTTAATTCAATATAGAGAAAGAGGTATGTGAACTCCTCACGCAAGATCAACTATTAAAAAGCCAAGACAAAAAGAAAAAAAGAAAAACAAAAGAAAAAAAACAAAAGTAAAAAATAAAAAAAAAATAAAAGTTGAAAAAACTAAGAAAAAAGAAAAATTTAAAAAACAAAAGAAAAATAGAAAAAAATACTGAAAAAGTAAATTTTGCAAATATTGAGATTTAAAGAGTCCGTTTAAGGACACTTGATGCATGCCGCAAAAATGCGCGTTTGAATTTTACGCGCGGATGGAATGCGAGCGAGCGCGCGCGAACGGCATGCATCAAGTGTCCTTAAACGGACTCTTTAAACCTCAATATTTGCAAAATTTACTTTTTCAGTATTTTTTTCTATTTTTCTTTTGTTTTTAAATTTTTTCTTAGTTTTTTCAACTTTTATTTTTTTTTATTTTTTACTTTTGTTTTTTTTCTTTTGTTTTTTCTTTTTTTCTTTTTGTCTTGGCTTTTTAATAGTTGATCTTGCGTGAGGAGTTCACATACCTCTTTCTCTATATTGAATTAAATTTAATGTGTGACTTCGTACAATTTAAAACCCTTGCTTTATCAAACTATCAGACTCTTTTGACTTTGAAAGGAAATGCAATGTCGAGTCTGCACAAATTAAACCCACAGAATATTTGCACTTTGAAAAATATCAAGTTATTAGAATGGTCAAGTTATAGTCTGTTAAAAGTGTACAGTTACTCAGTTATTAGGCTCTTTTGACTATGAAAGTAAATTTTAAATTTTGAGCTGCAAAAACATGTAAAAATACTAACAGACACTTTGATTTTGAAAGTAAAATACTAAGCTACTAGACTCTTTGACTTTTAAAGTAAATTATAAATGCCGAGTCCGCACAAACATGTACAAATACTAACTACACCATCAGACTCTTTTGACTTTGAAAGTAAAATACTATATTACTATACTCGTTTGTCTTTGAAAGTCAATGTCAAGAATATTTACACTTTGAAAAATATCAAGTTATAGTTTGCTAAAAGTGTACAGTTACTAAGTTATTAGACTCTTTTGACTATGAAAGTAAATTTTAAATGTTGAGCTGCACAATTATGTACAAATACTGGCTATACTAACGGACTCTTTTGACTTTGAAAGTAAAATACTAAGCTACTAAACTCTTTGACTATTAAAGTAAATTATAAATGTCGAGTCTGCACAAATATGTACAAATACTAACTAAACTATCAGACTCTTTTGACTTTGAAAGTAAAATACTATGTTACTAGACTCTTTTGTCTTTGAAAGTCAATGTAATGTCGAGTTTGCACAAAGATTAAACCGACGAACCTCTTTCTCTACATTGAACTAAATCTAATGCGTGACTTCGTACAGTTTAAAAACACTCGCTTTACTAAACTATCAGACTCTTTTGGCTTTGAAAGTAAAATACTAAGTTACTGGACTCTCTTGTCTTTGAAAGTAAATATAATGTCGAGTCTGCACAAATTAAATCAACTGACTCTTTGCACTTTGAAAAATTACAAGTGATTAGAATCTTTTGTCTTTGAAAATAACTGTATTGTCATGTCTGCACAAATGTTAAACCAACAGACTTTGAAAAATCTTAAAGATGTAATTTTGACTTTGAAATAGTGAGTCTGTTCAAAAACGAAACTTACATACTGAAAGAAATAAAAAACAAATGTTTTCCTTCATTCTATCATGTACTATTGTGGAATACGTAACGTGATTTTAATTTCATTTTTTTTCTTTTCTTTTTGCTATGTGAACATATTGTAATAGAAAATCAAACTTACTATTTCATACTCTCTTGTCTTTAAATTTATCTACGTTGCATAGTTTTACAGAGGATAAGTCGTATGAGTGTGATTAGGTATGCAATTTGGTGTTGTGATAAGTAAATATTTTATTTGACTTTTATAAAGTTTATTTTGATAAAACATCCAATATTAGATTTAAGATTTTTCATTAAATTCTCTAGTAATGTGTATTGAAATTTTTGTTTTCATTTGTTATTTCCCAACATAGTTCATTGATAAAACATCCAATATTAGATTTAAGATTTTTCGATAAATTTTCTAGTAATGTGTATTGAAGTTTTTGTTTTCATTTGCTATTTCCCAACATAGTTTTAAGTTCATTTACTTTTAAGTCTTTTACTTTGTGAAAGAAAAACTATAATTGTAATGATGAGTCTGCTAAAATTGTACGGTTACTAAGTTAAATGACTCTTTTGACTGTGCGAGTAAATTATAAATGTTGAGTCTGCACAAAGATGTAAAATTTTGTAAAATTTGACTTTGATATTTCCCAACATAGTTTTAAGTTCATCTACTTTTGAGTCTTTTACTTTGAAAGAAAACTATAGTTGTAATGATGAGTCTCCTAAAATTGTGCGGTTACTAAGTTATTAGACTCTTTAGACTGTTCAAGTAAAATACCAAGTTATTAGAATCTTTTGTCTTTGAAAATAATTGTAATGTCGAGTCTGCACAAAGGTTAAACTAACAGACATTGACAAATCTTAAAGATGTACTTTTGATTTTGAAATAGTGAGTCTTAACAAAAACGACACATACATTTTAAAGGAAATAAAAATATTGGTGTTTGTTGAGTATTCATTTTATTACAAGAAAAATCTTTACATTACGATACATACAAGAGGAATGAAAAAGTGTGTGTGTGCATTACAATTCATATAAAGAAAAATATGAAAATAATTTATAATACAAGAAATGCAAAAGCAAACAATAGTAGTGTTTATACTATTTATAGTGAATAGTCTTCTGATCATCGCATCGATGGGGGAGGGGTAGTAGAGGATTACTTATAAACCTTAGTTTAAGTTATTCTTGTAAGTACAGAAACTAAAAAGCATACGTAAATAAAATGAAACAGGAAAAAAGAAAAGTAATTATGTAACACAATGTGTTATGTGCAACAATTAAAATTTCCAATATGAGAGTACATGCAGCGAATGTTTGAAGAATTTCATTACACTTCATGATCTAAATGTTTCTAAAGCATACTACTTTTTCCCCACCGTTGTCCCACCATCGTCAGGCTACTGACACTAAAACTATAATGACATACACATTTTTCTTAAAGTAAGGGTATTTGGGGTTTCATCTTAAAATAAAAGACAGTAGTTTATGCTGTAATGTACATGGATTTTTTATTGCTTACGAAAACTATCAACTTTATAAAGGTTATTTACATCTTGAGTCTTCTTTTTCTTGCTTTACAAAATTCCAATGGAGTGAATTATCTAACTTGAAGTGAGCTGCGCTTCGCCAAACGAAGGCGATCTCCGAATCTGCTGTTGTATTGCTAGCTGCTGTGGTCGCTCAGGACTTGGTTGAAACATCTGAGTAGGTAGACTCGCAGAAGGGGGTGGTCCAAAGAAATGCGCTAATCCCTTCCTCCGGCCTTTGTTGTGAATAGGATTGCGCAATGAACAATAAAGCTTGTGCTCCTCCAGTCTTTCTGCGCCTCTGATACCCAATTTATTCGGCCTACTGCTAAAGTATGCAAAACATGTCTTGCAAATAAATAGCCGACGATAACCTCGAGTTAACTGCCTAGCCACCAACCTGCTGAAATTACTAATGTAAGCATAATGTGAAGTATTTTCATTAGATAGGAAAAGAAGGTCAAAATGCATCTCTTTCTCCTTGTCTGTAACTCGTAGTGGATACACATAGTGCTCTTCTTGTTGCTCACTATGTTTCTTCTTTTTCTTTTTATCCAGACCATACACATTTATACTTACGCCGGGGTTATTGCGCTCGAACGTGTGTATTTTGTCTGGTCTGACTGGAAACTCCAATCCCTCGAAATTCAAATTAGATCGTGCCCTAACCTCTGCTGTAAAATGATTTGGAGTAAGCCGATAATTACGAGCATTTTTAATAAATTTTGTTAAGATGGCATATTCAAAGCATCGCTCATTTTTTATATTTCTAACACTGAGCACAGCACGTTTAATGCGAATATCTAGAGGAATGGGGATGAAAGAACTTTCATGGAGAGGGATGAAGGAACTGTCTGTCGATGGGGCATGCGATTGCTGTTGGACTCTGGCTGGTTGTTCGGACTGTCGTTCCGTAAGTGTTGCTTTACAGTTGAATAGGGCATGGGTCCTCAAGTTATCCTTGCGGTTGAAGGATCTCCTGCACCCGTCACACACATGACCTGAAATAACACACATATAGATATAGTCGCATGCGTAGTAATGGTAAACCTGAAAAAGATAAATGTTTCCAAACAGGGATAATTATTCTGAATGTATAAATATGCGACTGAAATAAAAATTTTTTGTAATAGCCTTTGTATTAGAATTCATTGAATGGTAAAACCTTAAGAAATTACAATAAATATTTTTCCGAATGTTTACGTCGTAACTTAGATTAATTTTAAAATTTCTTTGATAGTCCTTGCAAAATTTTTGGAATAATAAATGTAAGAATGAAGGATTTGTGTGGGAGTAACAATTACAAATATTATATCTGAATAAAAGTTTGAAGTAAATTACAAACACATACATGTGGTAGGATTTCCAGCACGCAATGAGGCTGGTGATATATCCGGTTTTGGCTCGACGTCAGGAGCGGAAGAAGGGTCGGGTCGGGGTTCCGCGGAGGTTGACGAAGGCACGTAGGATGGGTCGGGCTGCGGTTCCACTGGACTTGGCATAGTCACAAAGTCTATAACGAACAGCACAGACATAATTAGTATATTTTATCCTAAAAGCATGAACATAGTTAGAATATGGATCTTTTCAACAGAAAACGCAAACAATGTTATAGAAATTTAAAATGAGAATTTACGTTCGATATGAAAGTTTACAATGAAATGTTTAACACAAAGGAATAAGTCATTGCTAGACTAAATTGGAAATATAATATGTTAACATTGGTTATACTAGAATGAATAGCAAGCAGAGAAGTAAATACTTGTTTGGATTTATTTTTCATCGTGGTACAAATGAAAGCGAATTTTTAAAGTGTATAAACATTTTACTGTTTAGTAGCATCAAGGTTAGTGAGTATGAATAAATTTTAAGATATGTGTGAAGTAAAATGAAACTAACCTGGCCTGAATGCGGGGTTCAGTGGCTTTTGAGGTTGTTGACGATGCTGCGTAGCGATGTGTCGGCGAAGGTCGGACACCCTCGTGAAATTTTGTCCACAGTCTGGGCATGTAGCTCTCACTCCCTCGTGGGCAGAACGCATGTGCTGGTTAACATGGTCCCGTTTCTTGTACGATTTGTAGCACTGGGTGCAGGAGAAGCGGCGTTCCACAACGTTTTTCATGATGATCTATAAACAAATAATGCTACGTATTAATGCAAGAAATAGTTTAAAAGTCTTGTCTTACGTCGTTCTCAGAGTTAAGGGAATCGGAAAGTATGCTTGCAAAGATTCGTTTACACCTCTATACTACTAGTGCACAAGAAATTACAAATAACAATAAAAGTTTAAGTTCAAAATAAAGTCTTTAAAACTGTTCTACTAGTGAATAATAGTTTTCGTTGAATATAAAGTCTCAAAAGTTACATTACTAGAGCAAGGAAACGTTACAGAAACTCAATATTAGAATAAAAATTTGCGTTCAATATGAAAGAACGTTACAAAATGTTTAAAGAGTTACGCTACAATTCATAGTCCACGCGCAACCAAACCTGACTACTATTTTAGAAAAGTTCAAAAAATTAAAAGTGTTTAGTTTGCATACGTTAATATTTTAACGTTATTGTGCAAGAGGTTGTGAAAACTATGTGCATCCTACTCTTTCAGTAACTTGACAAAGGCAAAACCACTAAGACCTATCACAAAATCTATCTTTAAATACAACTAGTTAACTGTACATGAGAATAATACTTACAATGGAAGTGATGAATATCCAAAGAATGTACAATCACTGGTACAGGCACAAGGTAGCAGCAGCGAGGCGGAGCGAAGCGCAGGGACGACCGTTCACTACGATGGCTAGGCGGAGACAGAGGCCGGGTGGAGGAGTAAATGGATGACGCGCGCTCGGCTTAGTTACGCAACCTCTGTTATGTAAGCTGTCGGTTGTGAAAGGAACGCGCAGCTCCGTGGCGTGGGTTTGGTGGGAAATAGGAAACGCGATGTTACGTAACTCGCCAGATGGTTAGAAGACGTTCCCACGCAGGGGTGAGGCCAGACGGATGCTCATTGTCTCGCTCCCCTCTCTGTAGAATGTGCAGGTGGTCGATGAAACCTGAGATGAGTCGTCCGACAGGTGGCCGGATGCAGGTGTTCAATCTGGCAGCAATCTTGGTTTTTTTTATGAGCGCAGGTGTTCGTCGACGGCCGCATTCCACAATGTCTAGACATCATAAATCTTATTTTTTGTTTTTTTTTTGTTTGTGCAAGTGTTTAGTGCAGGTGGTCGGATGCAGGTGGCTGGGGGCTTATACCAGTCTGGGCCTGTCGACAAAGGATGGCACGAAGGGTGTTACGTAATAGTATCCCACTCCACATTCCTTTCCATCGCTCCGGCCAAATGAAATGGAAAAGTACCAATGTAACACATTGTGTGTTATATGCAAAATTTAAAATGAAAATACCAAAAATGTTCAATATGAAAGTATATTCAACAAATGTTGAAAAGAGTTGCATAACTATTAATGGTTCATGGATGTACTGGCCGAAAGCCTCTACTATATTGGATTGCCACGGATTCGCCGCGGATTACCCGTACAGCAAATGTTAAAAAGAGTTGTATTACTATTCATGTCTCATAGCTGTACTGGCCGAATGCCTCTACTATTTTGGATTGCCGCGGATTCGCCACGGATTGCCTCGGATTGCCGTGGATTACCCATACAACAAATGTTAAAAAGAGTTGTATTACTATTCATGACTCATAACTGCACTGACCAAATGCCTCTACTATTTTGGATTGCCCATACAACAAATGTTAAAAAGAGTTGTATTACTATTCATGACTCATAGCTGCACTGGCCAAATGCCTCTACTATTTTGGATTGCCGCGGATTGCCGCGGATTTGCCGCGGATTTGCCGCGGATTGCTGTGGATGACGCGGAGAAGTGTATCATTCTGGTATGAGAAAAAAAATTTGCGGCAAAGAAATTTTACGGTTAAAAAATTTTTTTAGGTAAAAAAAGTTTTGAGGTAAAAAAAAAATTGTGGTAAAAAAATTATCGCGGCAAAAAAAATTTCGAGATAAAAAAAATTTTTGCGGTAAAAAAAAAATTTCGCGGTAAAAAAATTTTTACGGCAAAAAAAAGTTTTCGCGGCAAAAAAAAATTCCGCGGCAAAAAAAAAATTTTTCTCGGGGGGGGGTTTCGCCGTGGGTGGTCCTCGGGGGAGGGGGGGGGCTCCACCGGCTCCACCGGCTCCACCCTTCCTTACCTTCGGCTTTTATCCCCTACTCTCGGAGCGTAGTGCGAGAAACAGCAAAAGTGCCGAAAAATTTTAGGTTTCAGCATGACCTTGACCTTTTGTGACATCAATGACGTCATCTTGGTGACGTAAGGGGTGATGACGTCATCGGCACATCATTTCTGTGACGTCATGGATGTGACGTCATTGGTGATGACGTCATCGATGATGCAATCGATGACGTCATCGATGAGGTCATTGACCTCGATGACGTCATCGATGACGTCATCCCTCAGGTGACCTTGAACTGTTCCAAAAGCCCCCATTCCCCACTACTGCTAAATCTTCATCATATAGGCCAATAATATGAATGGATGATTCAAATGTCATATGTATACATAGGCATAGGCATTTTACAGTACTGTATTATCTTCATAATCATTGTTGTTGTAATCGTCATCGTCATGTTCACATCGTCTGTTATATTTATAATTTGTTAGAGAAATATACAGTTGCAGTATAACATCTGATTGAGTTGCTTAATAAAGGGCTACCAAGAATTCAATCATCACACAAGTATTAATAATTGTTTATTTTCAAAATTAATTCGTAAAAAGTTCGTACCTGATAGTTATGCAAATTGTTATTAGACAGGTTAAGTATCATAACCTTTTACGGCTCAATTTCTTTGATAAAGAACCTGAATTCAATCAAAATGATTAAGTTTCAAAATAAATTTTTAAAGTTACACCACTACATTAGTCAAGTGGAAGTGATTTCGAGTACTAGACCCAATGTGTGAGTAATACCGTTATAAATATTTTTCAAACACATTGCCTGTGATTCGACAGTCTGGGTGACATGCGCGGGTCGTAACCGTTGAGAGATTACATACCATGAGACCATGAGAGATGGAGATGTTGAGTGCCACGCGCCTCTCGCTCCGCGATACTTCAATTACAACCCTCGCAATCATCGTTACACAGCCCCCGGCTCGGCTGCCTCCATTCAAAACACTTGACTGCTCAGCTAGTGTCTACCCATTCACATTAGAGTTATAGAAAGGTAATGCAAGAAACACCGCGATATAGTGATACTGTACATAACTGCAACTAACAAAAGCTTGGGTTCAGTTTTAATAGTTGAAAATCCAACGAAACTATAATTTTATGCCCGAAAAAATAATTGAGATAAATAAAAAAGTGTAGGTATCTTTAAATCAGGAATTATTTACCAGTCGGGAGTAAAATTACATTCAAACATTAATCTTAAAATACTCACTTTAGAGTGTGAGTGGTGTATTTTAAATTTATATATTACTAGAGATCGCCTCTTGATCGAAATTCGATCAAAACTTCAGTTGATCTGGCCCCAAAAAGCTTAAAAACATTTTAGAGCTAAAACATCTGTTCTTCCTAATTTTCTAGCACTTGTTTTTACAACAGCTGTCTAATGATTCATTCAATTCTCCTTTCGCCATAAGATTAACATTGGAACTTTGAAAGCCTGTGGGGCACAGCCCTGGAGTCCGATGTGAATTAGAATGTGATTCTGCTCATCTACAGGACTATACCTTTCTAACGGTATGCGCGGATTTATCCTACAATGCACACGAGCTGAGAAAAAAGGAGGAAATGAAACATGCTTGCGTATTAATATATAGATTGTTGTTCTATAAGGAAAAATTACAAAATACCCCCGTCGCAGCAGACCTGCGTACTCAGCGAATTTCCAAATTAGTAGTATTAATTATGACCAGATAAACCTGTAAACCAAATATCATCACAAGCTCATAAATAGGGAAATAAATGTCTATTCTCCTTATGATAAATGTAGGGAAAGAGTATGCAGGTATGCTGCCATGGGGAACACTAAAAGTAGGTTTTTAGCATAAAAAAATTATTTTGACCATATGAAGCCATATACTAAGTTTCATCAATATCTGTCCATTGCTAAAGGAGTTTGCCTATTCTCCATATGATTAACATGGGAAAAGAGTATGCAGGTTTGCTGCCATGATAAGCACAAAAACCAAGATTTTTAACCATAAATGGAAGAATCTCAACCAAATGAAGCTGAATACCAAGTTTCATCCAAAAACATTGGTTAATAAGTGAATTATTAAAACATCCTTATTCTCCATAAGATTAACATTGGAGCCTCAAAATACAACGTACTGTCTTTAGACTTTTTAATATCTCGGTAACCAATGGAGATAGAGCAAAGCTTCAAAATACCAAATTGTGTGTTTTTTTAAGCCAAATCCAATGGTCAAAATAAAAATTCAAAATTTTTAAAAATTACATATGAACAATGCAAAAAACCCATTTTTGGGGTACAAAACCCCCCAAAACTACCCCTTCCGATAGGTTGATATGTCTGGTTTACGAACTCGTCCAAATAAACGTAGGATTACACATCTCTACCAAATTTGGTGTCGATCGGACCATTTTTACGAGAGTTATCGTGTCTATGGACACATACATACATATACAGGGTGTCCCGGAACTCTCTGGAACCCTTTTGTATATTTGTTCCTTGCATCGAGACAAGAAAAAAACATCATACAAATAGGGGTCTAAAATCCATCGTTTAGCCGCTAGCCGCCATTTGTTTTTTTCATGTAATAATTTTTATTTCCGTAACGGATAGTTGTATTCAGGTCATATTTGGTATGAATCTTTATCATCCTAATGTACATGTTCAGGAAAAAAATTAATTTTTTCCGCTGTGTATTTTCAAAATGGCGGCCATTTTTTATTCTCAAACTAAAATATCTCAAATTCGGTAAATTTCAAAAAAAAAATTACTTGGTACAAAAAAGTTGCTAAATTAAATTATCTAACCAACGGTACCAAGTTTGTAAGGATCTGATAACAAATAACGGAGTTATTGCGATTTTTCTGTGAAAATGGCCATAATTTGCATTAATTCTAACGCAAAATCAATGTTTTTTTGGAGAAATATCGCAATAACTCCGTTATTTGTAATCAGATCCTTACAAACTTGGTATCGTTGGTTAGATAATTAAATTTTGCAACTTTTTTGTACAAAGTAAATTTTTTTTTAATTTACCAAATTTGAGATATTTGAGTTTGAAAATTTAAAATGGCCGCCATTTTGAAAATACACAGTGGAAAAAATTAATTTTTTTCCTGAAAATCTACATTAGTATGATAAAGATTCATACCAAATATGATCTGAATACAACCATCCGTTACGGAAATAAAAATTATTACGTGAAAAAAACAAAATGGGCGGCTAGCGGCTTAACGATGGATTTTAGACCCCTATTTGTATGATGTTTTTTTCTTGTCTTGATGAAAGGAACAAATATACAAAAGGGTTCCAGAGAGTTCCGGGACACCCTGTATATATATACATATATATATACATATATACATACATATATATATGTATATACATATATATATATATATATATATATATATATATATAAATTTTAATGACTATTATTTTTGGTCTCTTGGCACCTAAAAACAAAAAAGTAACATGGTCCCGGGCTTAGGTCTTACCATGAGACCTACGGTAATAGCTTATTTCCTATGGGAAATTCGCTAAAAGAAGACAAATTTGGTGAAATGCAAATATGGTGATACGGTTGGACATCAGCTCAATGAATAACAATACACAGAATAACAGCAATACATAATTACTGTAAATCTTTTCAGTAAAATCATCCCAATGTAACTTTTAAATTAGGCGACTCGAGTCGCCTAATTTATAGTATGTATGTTGTAGTATGTTTTAGTATGTACAAAAATTCAAAATGCGCGGTACAATTTTTGTCAATTCAAGTATAACTGTAAGCTACGGAAATGTGCATGGAGATTAGTGTAACGTTGGTTGCAGCTCGCCAGCGGCACAACGGAGCGGCGGGAAGCTGTCTCTCCAACCTCCTCCTCCTCCTCATCCTCCTCCTCTCTCTCTCCAACCTCCCAACCCCACCACTCTCCCACCCCCTACTCACCATCACTCACTCTCCATACCAGGAGCTACTGGTTATCAGCCCCCGCAGGGTCGACCAGTATCTACCTCTTTCATATCTTGCGCACTTTTACTCTTGAAATTTCAACAATATCACCCTACTACAACAAGTGTTGAAAGTTTGAAAATTGTTTTAGAATGTTTTGTTTCAAGTGATTTAGATACCTATGACAAAAATTTGAAACGATAAGTTTGTTTGGTTGGCTATGTGAGATAAAGTGTGAGAGTCACTTTGGTTTCTTTTGAGTTTAAAAGATTATCAGCTCCTCAGAATCTCTGAAGATTGGAATAGAGGATGGGGATTACTGGCCTCTGCCTTTTTCCTGGTCAAGTGCGGCTCTAAAAACACCGCACTGACCAGAACCGGGTAAGTGACCAAGAGCATTCCCAGCGGAACCGGTCTCCTTGCAAAGGAAACAGGAGAGACCCGAGGAGCAGTCTTTCTTCTTGGGGCCTTGGCCTCCACACCGGAGACATTTCGGTCGGGCCCTTTGCAGGTCCAGGAGGAGTGACCAAACGCTAGACACCGGAAGCATCGTTGCACTATAACCCTCCGTTTGAGCAAGCAACTCACCCATCCGACTCTCAGGTGCTGAAGGCTAAACAGCTTATTAGCATGCTTTTCGACCATTTATGCCATACGCTGCTGGGGTCCGATTTGGTTTGGTCAACTTCCTGTTTCCCCCGGTAGTTCTTAGAACACCTTATGTAATGCCCGGATAACCTCGTCCTCTCTGGAGAGAGTGTAAGGTGTCATATTTTAGGAGGGGTAAATAACGTGTCTATGTAAACAAACGCTCAAGACTCACCCAGAATAAACCACATTTTATAAAATAGATCACAGGATAGGCTGGGCTATAGGCTAGGTTAGGCCTTCGTCGTGCCTCAGCCCAACCCTAGGACCGGCATAATAACATTTTATTGAACTTCACAGATTTCACTATAATTAACCAGCATTACTGTTGACAGCGAATAGCCCTCATTAAATACACTTGACTACTTTTATTTCAACCATTATCTACGTAAATAACTGCCAACAACCGAACTAACTTCATGGATCAAAACAATAACATAACCTCAAAGAGCGTTTGTTGAGACCGACGGCGGACGTTAGTGACGTTGGGACTTTTCTTCTTCTTCGCATCAGCTGGTGAGTCCGTGGTTTTTTGGTCAAACGCCGGAAGTTCAATTCGACGTCATTTTAACCAGCTGATCCCTCCGACCGTGGTGGGGGAAGGAAAGCTCTGACCTCGTGTGGAAAGATTATTCTTCGACCGACTACGAAACGAGTTGCACGACGAGCTCCGTACACGTTATTTCGCCTTTCCCCGGTACGTTCAATCCGGTTAGAATATTAGTTTTCGTTTTTATTTATTTTCCACGTTCATTAAAATCAGTTTTCTAAATTAACAGACCAACCCTACCATTTTATTTCGTTTTCTATATAGTTTATTTTAATTTAATTCTTCACCGGCTAACCTGTCACGGTTTGTCTGGGACGACCGTGCACGAACCTTAATTATATCTTCACGACAATTTCCAGTTCATCTTTATCCATTTATTTTAGTTTATTCTGACGCTCAAACGACGTTATTCGTATTTTCCCGATTTATTTCTTTGATTAGTGTTCGTCTTAGGACAGACACGCATGCCTGCGTATCGTCTGGTGACTGCCTAAAGTAACTCGAATATATTCTTATATTGGGTGAGGCCTACGAACCATCTACTCGCGAAAGTTAATTAATCAATTAAACCCTTCTATATCCGTAGTTTAAGTAAATTCCAAATTCTTTTTTCGAGGGCAAGGATGAACGCACCCAACACTTCGAATTAATCGTTATTTTTGTTACGGTTGGGTTCTGAGCCCTGTGCGTTTATTTTAATTTTCTAAATTCTAATTGGCATCGCTTAAAAATTATTTCAAATCCAAAATTAATTTAATCGACCCCTGGAATTTTTGTTTGCTCCGTCTGAGCATTATCCGTGGCATTTTCCCGGTGGCGTATTTCCGAAGCGGGGAAACCATTCGGAACGTTATTTATTTTTCCCTGCTCCGGAATTACGTCACATTTTTGGCGCCGCCGAACAGGGACTTCTTTTTAAAACCTATTTTGACGTTCATCAGAAATAAATACCATGAAGAACTTAGAGCTTTTCCTACGACCATTCAAACTTTTGTTGGCGTTCAACGTGATCGAACGCGACAGCGCCGGTAAAAAGGACCCCGACAAAACCGCGAAAACGACCCCTACGACGACGACGGTCCCGACAACTGAGACAGCGACTTCGTCGGTCTCGGTGCATGGGACGACCACGACGGTTACGACAACGGCCCAGACCCAATTGCCATCGGGCAGTACGGACAAATCTCCGCTGGAGGATTCTCGTGTCGGGTGGATCCACGAGCTAAACAAAACTCAGTTGATCGCGGAAATGGCGAAATTTAATCTCGACACGGAAGGCACAGTGGCCGAGTTGCGGAAACGGTTCTGCGATTTTTGGAAAAACCCATTTGGAGCTACCGGCTCGCTGCCATCGATAGCTCCAACTTCGGGTGCGCGGATACCGACCCTCGCGGTCCATACACCTGGTCACGACGATGAAGACCGACACGGGAATTTATCTAAACAAGCTGCGAGTTTGCCGCCACCGACCACCGCGACCCAATGGCTAGTACCTCCCGCACCGATCATGCACGAGCTCGCCAGCATTCGGGAGATTCTAGGCCTTTCGCCGAACGCGGACTCGGAAGCCGTTCGTCGGACTCTGGTATCGATCACGAGGAAGGAGGCAATCTCGGGTGATTCGTTATCACGTAACCCAGACTTCCATTTAGACCCACCGCGTACGGCAGCACGTCCTACACTCGCGCCCGATGTTACGTACAGCGAACGGTTTCGCGAGCCGACGCCCTACGCGGGCCTGCCGAGACCAACCGTCACGACGCGCGACGAGGCGCCACGACACCTTTACGCTCCCATCGACCACCCGGCGCAACATTTCGTTCCGGGATACGGTCCGCCGCTCGTTCCGACTCATCCGCAATCGCACTATTACGACCCTCGTTTCCCTGCGACGGTTTCCACTGCACTTAACCCCCACGTTCAGGGTGGAACCAAAGTTGCATATGATTTTCCGAAACTTTGCAACTTGGTTCGCAAGTGGAACTTGCGGTTCGACGGGAGGAAGGACGCCGTTTCCTTCCTGGAGAGATTGGAGGAGCTGACCACCGCTTATTCGATCTTTCCAGACGAAACCTTGCGGGTGATGCCGGAACTGTTGCAAGGTATGGCGCTTCTCTGGTACCGCAACACCAAGGACCGGTGGCACTCGTTTGCCGACTTCAAACGAAGCTTCGAGGCCCAATTCCTGCCACCGGGATATCGGCACGATTTGGACCAAGAAATTCGTAAGCGGACTCAGGGTGAGAACGAGTCGATTCGCAACTATGTCACGGCGATTTCAACCCTGATCCGCCGGAGCGGCACGTTCTCGGAACAGGTGAAACTTGATCTCGTCTACTGTAACATGCGCCCGGAATATAAGGTCATGGTTCGTCGCGGTGACTTTAGCACTCTGGAAGGATTGATGGAACGCGCCGAAGATTACGAGCTGTACTTGCGAAGCCGCCAAAGCTTTCGTCCGCCGCCGTCGCCTTCCCTCGCGCTCGTGCCTGAAACGGCCTACGTCCACAAACGGAAGTCGGACAAGGCCTACGACAGCGCGGGCGTGGGCCAAGACACGCTTGGAGGCGTCGCCAAACCCGAGGTTCACTCCAAACCGAGAGAAACCTCGGGTGACCGACGTCAGTCACGGGTGACTTTCCGTGACGACTCGCCCCGAGGCACGTCGCCCTCCCGTCACGACCGACCGGCGAAGACCGATTACGCCCGGCGCACTAGATCATCCAGCCCGGCTGGGGCCCGGTCGAGGACTCCAGACCGCGACGTTCCGGTCTGTTGGAACTGCGACGAGACGGGCCACATGTTCCGCGAGTGCGAAAAACCAAAAGTACTAAAATGCTTTTGGTGCAAGCGGGAAGGCATCTCGACCCGCCAAGGCCGTTGCAAGTCGGGAAACGGGAACCGGACTCAGTCGGCCGGAGGTCCCCTGAGCCCGCACCGAAACAGCGCACGACCTCCGAGGAGTAGGGAAAATGGCTCGAGGCCGTAAAGGCGTTCACCGGCACCGTCGGCACCGTAGAAAACCCCAGCGACACTCGACCCTTTGCCGACGTAACGATCGAGGGCGAGACGTTTCAGGCCCTCGTCGACACCGGCTCCGTGGTCAACTTGATAAGACCTCGGGCAGAAGAGCACCTCCGCAGCAATGGCATAAACCCCAACGTAAAGAGGGTGGAGCTGCGGATGGCCGATGGCTCTAGTTGCCGAGTCGCCGACTCCTATCGCGTCGACTGCGAGGTGAACGGCCGACGGTATGCCCTTGACGCCATATTCGTCCCCGGATTGACGACGGAGATAGTGCTTGGTATGAGGTGCATCAGGGATCTCAACCTTATACAAATACACCTTAATAACGCCGACGCCCCAAAGTTTAACGACGACACACCTGTACTTGAAGACGGCGGCGATACCCACCTAATACCCGACGATGACGCTTCTACACTTGACGACCCTACCCGCGACGTAAACGCTTTAAGCTGTTTGACCGCCGACGAAGACACGAGGCTTGCGGCTTTCTTGGGACACGAGTTGCCATTGTTTGACGCTGTTGAGGGGAAGACGACGTTGGCGGAGCACACGATACGGCTCAAAGACAACGCAGTTCCCGTTAAACAGCGGTATTACCCAAGAAACCCCGCGATGCAAGCGATCATCAACGAGGAGGTGGCGACCATGCTCCGCGACGGAATCATCGAACCGTCCGATAGTCCCTGGAGTTCGCCAGTGGTACTGACGAGGAAGAGCAACGGAAAATATCGTTTCTGCATCGACATGCGCCGCGTAAACGATAGCTCTACCCCCGACGCGTATCCG
The DNA here is from genome assembly GCA_030545055.2 of Neoaliturus tenellus. Taxonomy (NCBI): domain Eukaryota; kingdom Metazoa; phylum Arthropoda; class Insecta; order Hemiptera; family Cicadellidae; genus Neoaliturus; species Neoaliturus tenellus. Next base: position 13,797 of record JAQYXR010001277.1, on the reverse strand, counting down.
CTGCCCAGAATCAACGCGATTCTCGAGAAACTGAGGCAGGCGCGATACATCAGTACCCTGGATCTTAAACAGGGCTATTGGCAAGTTTCGTTGGCGAAGGAGAGCCGACCGATAACGGCATTCACAGTCCCGGGACTGGGCCTCTTCCAGTTTACCGTGATGCCGTTCGGCCTCCACTCGGCCGGAGCGACCTTCCAAAGGCTCCTCGATAAGGTCATCGGACCTGAGCTAGAGCCGAAGGTCTTCGCCTACCTCGACGACCTCGTTGTTGTATCTGCCACGTTCGAGGAGCACTTGCAGTCTCTCCGGGTGGTCTTCTAACGCCTTCGGAAAGCGGGCCTACGGTTAAACCCGGAGAAGTGCAACTTCTGCAAGAAGGAACTTAAGTACCTCGGACACGTCGTGAACAGCGAGGGTATCTCGACTGATCCTGAGAAGGTGCGCGCCATCGAAGAGTTCCTGCGCCCTTCTAACGCCAAAACGCTTCGGAGTTTTCTCGGTCTCGCGTCGTGGTATCGTCGCTTCGTCGATAAGTTCGCCGATGTAACCGCACCGTTGAGACAGTTGCTGAAGAAGAACTCACGGTGGCGGTGGGGATCGGAGCAGGAAACGTCGTTTGAGGAGCTCAAACGCCGTCTCGCTTCTACTCCTATCTTGGCTTGCCCGGATTTTTCCGTGCCCTTCGTCCTACAGGTCGACGCCTCAAATACGGGTTTAGGCGCCGCCTTAACTCAGGACAGGGAGGGAAAAGAAGTCGTCATCGCGCACGCCAGTCGCTTGCTCACGGACCCGGAGAAGAACTACACGACGACCGAGAAGGAGTGCCTTGCGTTGGTTTGGGCGGTTCGTAAGTTCAAGCCGTACCTCGAAGGCTACAAGTTCATCGCGGTAACCGACCACGTCGCGCTGAAATGGCTCATGAAACTCCATGAGCCGAGCGGACGATTGGCTCGGTGGGTGATGGAGTTGCAGCAGTACAACTTCGAGATCCGATATCGGAAAGGATCTTTAAACCGAGTCGCGGACGCTCTTTCAAGACAGTCCGTTGACTACGGTGATCGACCCGACAACGCAAGCTCAACTTCTCCGACTCTGGAAGTCGCGAACGTGACGCGGAAGCGACGAGGCCAACGCCCGTTGCAGACTGGCGAGCAGACTCCCATCGAAGATGTGCCCGGTGGAAATTCGGAATCTTCATCGACGGTCGACGCACCCGACAACCCCGGACGCCTGGGGTGGTACGACCACCTGTTTGTGGCGGTGACCACGCACCAAACCGCCACAAACGTTACCAGATCGTCTCAAACCGCCTTTATCGCTCGTCCCAGAGAAGAGGTGACAATAACCTCCTCTGGAAGATGTGTGTACCCCCGGACCAGATAGAGGCGGTGTTACGACAAAATCACGACGTCGCCACAGCCGGACACCTCGGTGTTAAGAAGACCCTTCGTCGGATTGGAGAAGAATATTTCTGGCCTGGATGGCGAAAAGATGTGAAGAGCTACGTGCGGTCCTGTGATACCTGCCAGAAGTACAAAGTAGCGCAGGAAAAACCAGCAGGGAAAATGTATTTCAGGAGCCCAAAAGGCCCCTGGTACTGCGTATCTGCTGACCTGGTAGGCCCGTTACCCAGGTCAGGTAGGGGTCATCGGTTCCTGCTGGTGATCCAGGACACGTTTAGTAAGTGGGTTGAACTGTGTCCAATCGGAAACGCTACGGCCAAGAACGTCACTGCCAAAACTGAAGAGGTGCTACTACGTTACGGAGCCCCGGAATCGATCATCGTTGACAACGGGACTCAGTTCGTATCAAACCTCTTTAAGAACTTGGCTGCCGATTGGAACATCCACTTCACTAACACGGCGCCGTACAGCCCACAATCAAACCCGGTGGAACGTGCCAACCGGGTGGTTAAGACCATGATCTCCCAATTCGTTAAGGAGAATCATAGGTCGTGGGATCTCCATCTTGGCGAATTTCAATTTGCCATCAACACCGCCGTCCACGATTCTACGGGGTATACGCCGGCGATGATGTGCCTTGGTCGGGAACTCAAGGTGCCCAATGCGATTTCTGGGCCTACCCTGCAGCAAGTGACCGAGGGTGACGAACCCTCGGTAGAATAAACTCACCAGAAGCGACTACACGAATTTCGATGGATCTACGAGAAGGCACAAAAGAATCTCAAGACCGCGTACAACCAGCAGGCAAAGTACTACAACCTCCGACGTCGGCAGGTGACGTACAAGAAGGGAGATCGAGTGTTGCGTCGCCTGCACACACTCTCTTCAGCAACGGATGCCATCTTGGGCAAACTAGCGCCCAAGTTTGGTGGCCCATGTGAAGTGACAGGACGTCAGGGAGCAAACCTTTACGAGGTGCAAGACGCCCAGACACAAACGACGCACATCGTTCACGTCAAAGTCCTGAAGCCCTACCACCCATGCATGGTTGCAGATTAGAAGAGGTTTATTTTCGTTTTCTTTTCCCAGATGGGCTTTTTGTTTTGTTTCTTTTCTTTCGAAGATTTCTTTCTTTTCTCGGAGTACATTTTCGTTTCGTTTTTTCTCTGTCTGTAACAAGTAGTAAGGGTGGGCTTTCAGCGTCCTCGTGACGTACTTTCTTCCAAACGTGGACCGTTTTATCTTTTTCGTCTTAATGACGAACGCCGTTCGCACCGTAACCCCGACGTAAGAGAACTTTTTTTCTCTTTTTTTTACCGAAGTTCTTAGGGGGTGTAAGGTGTCATATTTTAGGAGGGGTAAATAACGTGTCTATGTAAACAAACGCTCAAGACTCACCCAGAATAAACCACATTTTATAAAATAGATCACAGGATAGGCTGGGCTATAGGCTAGGTTAGGCCTTCGTCGTGCCTCAGCCCAACCCTAGGACCGGCATAATAACATTTTATTGAACTTCACAGATTTCACTATAATTAACCAGCATTACTGTTGACAGCGAATAGCCCTCATTAAATACACTTGACTACTTTTATTTCAACCATTATCTACGTAAATAACTGCCAACAACCGAACTAACTTCATGGATCAAAACAATAACATAACCTCAAAGAGCGTTTGTTGAGACCGACGGCGGACGTTAGTGACATTGGGACTTTTCTTCTTCTTCGCATCAGCTGGTGAGTCGGTAGTTTTTTCGTCAAACGCCGGAAGTTCAATTCGACGTCATTTTAACCAGCTGACCCCTCCGACCGTGGTGGGGGAAGGAAAGCTCTGACCTCGTGTGGAAAGATTATTCTTCGACCGACTACGAAACGAGTTGCACGAGCTCCGTACACGTTATTTCGCCTTTCCCCGGTACGTTCAATCCGGTTAGAATATTAGTTTTCGTTTTTATTTATTTTCCACTGTAATGTAACAAATAGGCCTAGCCTAATTTTGACATGAACATATTGTTTGTTTACCAAATATTGCATTACAAATAGGCCTAGCCTATGGGTTAATTTGATAATATTGTTAATTTACCCAATATAATATGACAATAGGCCTTACCTATGTCACATCAATTGTTTTTCATAAATGAAAATAATTTCCAAACGTAGCAGTAAAAGTATGCCTAGCCTAGACAAATTTGATCAGAGTTGTAAATAGATAGCCTAGATTGGATTTCTGTGATATGAACATTTTATTAGTTGAAAGTATGATGAGTTATTTGTTGTTAATAATTGTAAATATTAGCATAAGCAGAAATATTTAATTGTAAATGGTTTGTAAATATTGTATTGTACTTACAACAGACGATAGGTTATGGCGACATACGAATTGTAATAATGAGTTGATAGATTTGTAGAAATAGTTTAATCATGTCATTACAATATTTAAATAATATCAACAATAGTAAGTTAAAATAATACAAACAAGATAGATAGATAGATAAAAACAAACATTATTTGATGTTGACATTAGTGCGTCGGCAGTATCGCCGTCAGATGTTGTAGTGCCGTCAGCTGTTTAGCGGCAACAATGACCGGGCCGGTGTCGCTACCCCAGTCACGTGACACCCTGGCCGGCAACTCGGATATATAAGGGGGCAGTGCAGCGTGCAGCGGCAGCTCACTGGCATTTGTTTCCGTCGCTGCGTGCACGTCTTCGGACTGTGCTGTGGCTGGCTCGTAGGGTTGTTAGGGGTCGCTGCGTGCACGTCTACGGACTGTGCTGTGGCTGGATAGCTTAGGGATGTTAGGCTAATAGATGCATTGTATGTTATTAGTAATTGATTATTGGTTAGTTGATTAGGAAGTAACTTTTGGAGAAATATTTATTGTAAAATGTGTATTGTTTATTACAGAAACATTAAATAAAAGGTCACTACAATTTCTTCTGTCTTATTCTTTCAGTTTAAATTGATACATTAAAATAATAAAAGGTTACATTGTCCAAATCATTTCTAGGTTTTCCTCAATTTTAAATTAAACATATTCACTTCACACCAACATTAACACTTACACTCTACACGGCTGCGTGTCACGTCTTCGGACTGTGCTGTAGACCGAACTCTTAACACCTACACATTACACGGCTGCGAGTCACGTCTTCGGACTGTGCTGTGGACCGAACATTAACACCTACACATTACACGGCTGCGTGTCACGTCTTCGGACTGTGCTGTGGACCGAACTCTTAACACCTACACATTACACGGCTGCGAGTCACGTCTTCGCACTGTGCTGTGGACCGAACTCTTAACACCTACACATTACACGGCTGCGAGTCACGTCTTCGGACTGTGCTGTGGACCGAACTCTTAACACCTACACATTACACGGCTGCGAGTCACGTCTTCGGACTGTGCTGTGGACCGAACTCTTAACACCTACACAATACACGGCTGCGAGTCACGTCTTCGGACTGTGCTGTGGACCGAACATTAACACCTACACATTACACGGCTGCGTGTCACGTCTTCGGACTGTGCTGTGGACCGAACTCTTAACACCTACACATTACACGGCTGCGAGTCACGTCTTCGGACTGTGCTGTGGACCGAACTCTTAACACCTACACATTACACGGCTGCGAGGTCACGTCTTCGGACTGTGCTGTGGACCGAACTCTTAACACCTACACATTACACGGCTGCGAGTCACGTCTTCGGACTGTGCTGTAGACCGAACTCTAACATTTACATTTTACACGGCTGCGTGTCACGTCTTCGGACTGTGGTGTAGACCGAACTCTTAACACCTACACATTACACGGCTGCGAGTCACGTCTTCGGACTGTGCTGTGGACCGAACATTAACATCTACACATTACACGGCTGCGTGTCACGTCTTCGGACTGTGCTGTGGGACCGAACATTAACATCTACACTTTACACGGCTGCGTGTCACGTCTTCGGACTGTGCTGTGGTCTAACACTTGCATAAAAAAACACGAATAACAAAATTTTTCTTTTGAATTGGATCAGCCTTGGCAAAGAATCGGCCTTGAGATCTCATTGCTCAGAGTTTTAAGAGCCAGTTTGAGGCATCACAAGTGAATAAAAATAAAATTCATACAAACAACCACAAAGGGAATTTTACATTTGGCGCCCCAACGCGTGGCTAGATCCACACAATAAACTGTATGAATCATTACAATTTACGTAAAAATATTAAACCGTCTTTAAGAGCAAGGGAAGCGCAATTCAAAATGAGCAGACAAAATCTAGATATGTTAGGCCTAGATGATGGAAATGTAGATTAAATGAATAACCAAACTGATGATCAGTCTCCACTTAGAAATAGAAATAATAGTATAGGATCAAACGTATCACAAGTAGGCCTACCTGAGGAAATCTTGGCGGCAGGAGATAATATAGACAGAAATAACGTAACCTAGCCCACCTAGGACACATTCTCCAAACATGGAACAAATGATGGTGACTTTAACAAATCAAATTAAAGCAATAGTAGTGTAAAAGTAAGGCTTTTAAAACAGTTCAAGGTCACCCGAGCGATGACGTCATCGATGACGTCATCGAGGTCAATGACCCCATCGATGACGTCATCGATTGCATCATCGATGACGTCATCACCAATGACGTCACTTCCTTGACGTCACACCCCATGACGTCACAGAAATGACGTGCTGATGACGTCATCACCCCTTACGTCACCAAGGTGTCGTCATCGATGTCACAAAGGTCAAGGTCACGCCTGAAACCTAAAATTTTTTGGCACTTTTGCTGTTTCTCGCACTACGCTCCGAGTTTTCAGTCACAGTTACCATGACCTTGACAACTTGGAGCGAATTTGCGATGAGAAACAGCAAAAAGTGCTGAGGAAACTTGAAGTTTGCAAACGTGACTCTGCCTAAAACCGTCATGTGACACCGCTCGGGTGACCTTGAACTGTTCCAAAAGCCTTACTTTAACCATTACTGCAAACCGCGATGTGCACCCTACGACAGACACCGAGCGACTGACTGTCCGGCCCCGCGCACTCTAGGTATATGGGAAGTGGGTGGGGGGAACTGCGAAGAACCTCGGGAAACTCGAAAATGTCAAGCCAGGTTCGGTGCTACCTTAAATTTACATGTAAAGTGTGATTACCTTGAGGTTGACTGTGAACCTGGGGCTTAGGATTGTGTTTAACAGCTTGATGTTTTCGCCAGAGTTCAAGTGTGGTGACCTTGAACTGGTTAAAATTAAAACTGCACAGCAGACTGCACAACACGGATGTGCACCCTACGACAGCTGCCGAGCGACTGACCTCCAGGCCCTGCGTACTCTAGATATATGGGGAAGTGGTGGGGGAAATTTCAAGGTCATTCAAACGGAGTTTTAAAAAAGTCAAAGAGTAGGAAGACTACTCTTGTGAGTCTATAGCGATTTCATTGATAGTGAGTGCTTCGGTATGCCAAGTTGATCTGTATTGACACGCTCCTAAATAATGTTTGCAAAAACCTGCAAAATGATTGTTGCACATTTGCAGCCAGTTAGCTGTTTTAGTTTAAATTCAATGCAACGTTCAGGGCAACAAGTGTACTTATGCCCTCTCATTTGGTATACATGGAATGTCTTCAACTTCGGTTTCGGCTTCTTCCAAGACTTGCACTTACACATGCACTGACCAAAAGCTTCACATGTTCTACAAGCCAGGCCATCCACCACATCAATGTCATTCGGCCATGAAAAACATTTCTGTTCGCAACAGTAGTTGAGTTGACTCTCCATGTTGCTGCGGTGAAGGTGCGCAATGAAATGATGCTGTAGTCAGTGAGAGTGCACCTTAAATAAACTCAGTGGAGGGGGAAAGGTCAAGGTCATTCAAACAGAGTTTTAAAAAGATGACTAGTCGTCCTCCTCGTCCGTCGTACTTGGAGAGCTGTCAGACGAAGAGCCCCGCGCAGGTGCTCTCCAGATGAAATGTATATCTATTTGAAAGCGCAGGCCGGGATCTTGTACCATCAACTCCTTTAATCTATTACATACCAATTCCACTTTGTACACATTGTTAATAATCAACACCCAAGGCTTTGGCTGAACATAACGTGTAGTTGAGTCAGCCTCGCAGACAGTTACATCTTCCGGTGATATTGGAGTGTATAAATGTGTAAAATCTCGTTGCTGAGGCTGGCTTGAAGTTGAAGGTTCTGTGCCGACCCTGGTTGCATCAAAATTCAAATCCATTCTACATTCAAGAGGTCCAGGGTTCCCGTTGAATACATTGAGTAATTTTTGATACAAGACTTCCACTTCTGTCGCATCCTGTAAATGAACAGTCCACCGCAAGGGAAATGCTTCGTCCGTAGTGGAGTCAACTTGAGAAAGAGTTCCTTCCGCCATGGCAGCTAAGCAAGGAATGAGGTGAGCTGCAGTCAGTTGTAACATTATCGAAAAGTAGAGGGGAAATTTCAAGGTCATTTAAAATTGGGTTTTAAAAAAAGGAAGGAGTGGAGGGGAAAGTTCAAGGTCATCCAAATTGAGTTTTAAAAAAAGGAAAGAAGGTCACTCCCCATCAGCCTTGTCGTTGTCTCCTACATCTTCATCCGCATTAGATTCACTGTATAGGTAAATCGGTGACATTGGTGAGTATTGCGGTGAGTGTTGACCGTTGTTGTCCTCCTACCGCAATGTAACTTGCGACCAATCATAGTTGAAATTCATTTGTATTATGATCCAGGTTGTCCCGCAGTATTTCTTTCATCCGTTCACAAATTGTTTCCAAATAGTGAACACTGTCGATGGATAGTGTCCAACCTGTACTCGTTCCAACATCAGTAGTGGAGTCAGCTTGGCTGATGGTGTTGTCCGCCATGGTTGCTTGTCGAACAATTAATGACGGGTGATGTGATACTCATGCAGGAACATGGTGAAGTGGTGGGGGAAGTTTCAAGGTCATCCAAACGGAGTTTAAAAAAAAAGGAAAACCTACAAAGTAACATTGAAAACTTTCCAACTGATGGTGGCGGGCGTTTTCTTCTGCAACCTTGCCGACACATGTGACTATACCATATAGTATGAAAAGTACAACCATAATAAGGCCGAACAATAAAAGATAGCCGTTGACTATCATGATATTTTCTGAGTGGATCTGCTTTCTTCTTATCTCCCTCTCTTGCATCCTCTTCTCTAACTCGTGGATGAAGTCGCAGCATGCGTGAGGACATCTTTCATCTGTTGGTAGGTTTGCCATTGTTGATGTTGTCGGTTTGGCTGTTGAAGATGGAATGAGGTTTCCAATCGTGATGTGCCATGTACACCAATAGTGAAGTGGTGGGGGTAGCAAAGCAGTGGAGGGGGAAGTTTCAAGGTCATTCAAATTGTGTTTTAAAAAAACCTATCTTGTTACTGAGCTAATATGTCAGTAACAAGATAGGTGTTTTTGCTCTTTTACTTCTTTAATATAATGAAAAAATAAACATATTCTACAATGGTTAGAACAAGAAATACAACTGCTAGTCAGCTGAAGTAATCCAAGTTGTCCGGCTCGGTCTTCATGGACGTCGGTGAGGAAGCTGTCGATGAGTGTCCAGGCTCTTCCTTTGGCTGCCGGGTGTTCCGTATATTGCAAGCGTAGACTTGCACATTTATACGGTAGCCTCTTGCCACCATTAGCTGCAACTCCTTGTACAAATCGTTCAGCTCCTGTTGCGTCTTGATAGTCACCTCCTCATAGCTGGCACAGCTTACGTTGAGAGACATCCTGATGTTGCTAGGTTGGCTGCTGGAGTAGAAATGAAGCCAAGGCACAGCGCTTGGAGGTATATGAAAAAGTGGTGGGGGTGTTTGCATTCAAACAGGTTTGACTTGTAGCGTGGTGGTGGGGGTAACTGTGAAATGCAAAGGTCAAAGGTCAAGGTCACCCGCGAAGTTAAAAAAAATGCAACATATCAATATGTGACAAACTTCACATATTGATATGTTGCATTTTCTTGTCTTTTGTATTTTTTTTTGTTTTTTTTATGGTTTATTTATTTATAAAACGTTACAATAACATATTTACAACAGTAAAACTTAAATCTAACACTGCTGCTTGTCGGCGATGTGGATGGTCAACTCGGTGGAATTGCTACCCGTGCAACCGTGGGAAACCAGGTAGAGACAGCCGGGTTGGATGGAGCGCAGATCCTCGTTCTGGAGGAGATGGACGAACCGTTTCGGCAGGTAGACTTGGAACTTGGGCTCATCCCCCGGAGTGAACGGTGCCTCGCTAAGACTGCAGCAGATGGCCTCTCCAACTGTAGTCTCCATCTTCTTCATGCGTGGATAATGTAGTGCTTCTCGTCTTTAAGTTCGGAACACTTCTTGACGGGTGGTATTTTTTGGATTGGATTTGGAGTGAGCATTGAACTGCTCAACCAAAGTTGCAGGAACTGGTGAGATGCCATGGTCGAGATATAGATCGTCTTCTTCGTCTTCTTGCTGGGAGATGTTGTCGTCTCGGAATCTCGAGTAATACTCATGCCAGGTCCCGGTCTGCTCCTCCACTTATATAACCCCCGTTACCCCCACCACTCCCCCATTTCCCCACTTTGAAGGTAAGATGCGAGTTTATAGGCGTTTTTAAAGCGCAATGTCTATCTTTTTCATGTTCTGGACTTTTAGTACAAATACAAACATTTTCCATCGTATACTTGTAATTTTTATCCAATTCCACATCATTAACCGGAACATGAGTAAATCCTTCGATCCATCTTTTCTTTTCCAGCCCCTTTGTGTAAATATTGGTAAACTTGTCTGAAAAGTGATGCATAATGTGATACAAGTCCGTGTAACTTGTAAAACCATCATACCAATCGATATGATGGAAGTGTTTTGAAATCCATCTGTTGGTAGTAGCGCTTTACTGGTTAAAGATGAATAAGAACATGGTGGTTTAAATAAAAACGAATAAGGAACACTTGTATTGATGTCGAAAAACACAAGTTCTTTTATGATAAATCTATCATCATTACCCCGAAACGCTTGAACTCAATTATACCAGGTTTGGACTTTACTTGTTCTTCTTCCTTGTCCATTGCGAAGATCACTCGTCTGCTCATGACGAAGTCCAAAGGTCAACTGATTTCCACACCACGGTAGGTACGACTTTTATACCCGGCCGTACAGTTGTTGGCGCGTTGGTGTATATTTAACGTGGGCACCGTCCCCGGTAGGCCTAACCCCCACAAAGTGTTTGATATTGTTTTAAAAATTAACCATTGCTGTGTAGTTAATTGTCATTTAGGTTTCCATCTTTACATTTTCCTTGTTTTTCATTTTCATCACTAACACTTGATTCTTCTCCTCCTTCTTCTTCCTCTTTTTCATGTTTTACTGATTTCTTATGTAGTTGAGCGTACTTTTCCAATTGTCTCCACATTTGTACTTCATGAGGAACCCTATTGAATATAGAAGTATCTACAGGTCCGTACAATATAGGTGCGTCCGGTTGTTTGTCCAAAGTGTCTTCCAGATAATCTTTAATAATTGAACTTGAAAACACCAGTTGTCTCAAGTATCTCGTTATTGGTTCAGTTGCACAAGTTAGAATAAAAAACTCTTCTCGATTAAGTTGAATCTTGTTATCATGTCTTGTTGTGTCTCTAAACCGCAACTGATGATCACCACGATGTTTAACAATATCGATTTCCACATTTGAATCCAAAGGCCTACTCTTGTCTTTCTTCCAAACATGTTACTACTTAAATAGCATTCTAGCAGATGCAAGTGTTTCATAAACGATTCCCAAGCAGTGTCCGTAAACAAATCATTTTGGGTCCATGAGTTAAAATTACAGTAGGGGAATAATCTGTAGATTTCATAACACCGATTAAAACACTTTTGTCCAAAACTGGAAGAGATTGGGTAAAATATTCGCAAGAATACCTCACTTAATAGGTTAGGAGAATATTATCTTCAATATCCCTTTTCCTCTTGTGTGCATTCTTTCTTCTTTTACCTTTTTCCTCAACATTATTACTGGCGTGGAGTTGTCCGCAAGCGTTGTGTTCATCTCCCTCCGGTTGACCTTGAAGATCTAAAAAGTCGGATATCTCCTTCTCAATATCTACTACATTTTCTTGTGTACCACTAGGAGAAGCCATATTGAATAAGATGCTACCCATACAACAACAGGCAACAAACTGATAAGGAGCGAGCTGAACGCTCTGCTTTTATACTCGCGGAATGCATTGGAATGTAGGAAAACCGGTCTTTTACAATACATTTTTAACAATTCCAGTTAAAGGTGTGTATGTTACGATTTTATCATGTAGAATTAAACAGTATGCAGTTGTATTAGCCGATATAGGCGCGTTGAATTCCATTTCTATTTTTATATCTACACTTGATGATTTTACCGATTCATTTTGTTTAGAACAATCGATTACAACTATAGGGTAACCATCTAAGTATTTTTCTGGTGATAGTAAAGGTGCATTCGTTTTACCATAATATGAACTTTGGATTCTTGCATACATATCGTACAATATGCTGTACCTTTTATTAGCGAATGACACATTTAAATTATCGTATGGAAAAAATTGTGAATTTAAATAAACTTTAATATTTTTTCAAGTTGCAATGATCAAATTGGCCTGCATGTTTGGTGATGGTGTCTCTTCTGCCTGTTTGTAAACCAAATATAATATACCTGGCTCGTTCCACATAATTAGATGTTTTAACTGTCCAAGTGTGTCGATCCGTAGTTGGCAAGCTGGGATGTTCATGAAATTCCCAACTTCTAAAAGGAATTAAATATCACGATCAGCCTTTAACTTTCTTAATAGTAGCATTCTATGCTCGTCAGCTAATTTTACATGTGGAACTCTCCATACAATTTTGTCTAATGTTAATTTCCATTCTAAAGTTGCATCTGTTGTACCGTCTGGAGCTTTAATAATATCTTTATCGTTTGAAGATCTCAACAAAACTAATTCTTGTTTAACGTTTAATATTATTTTCCTATAATCTTCAGCAAAACCAAGCAACAAACGTAACGGAATATGAAAATCAAAATTTCCATTTGTATCTGGAGTGATTGTGTCTTTTGCAGGTAAAACCCATCCTGCAGGTTGTATTAAATTGGTTTCATTAGGTGATATAGATGTTAATCCCTTTAAAGTTGTTGCAATACCTACTTTTTTAGTAGAATCAACTGTTACACCTGATATTTCATATCTAATTTCATCAAACAGGAAAGCCATGGGATTATTTATAAATGGAACTGTTGTACCAGTAGTAGTACCGTCCTTTTTAGTAACTTTTCCTTCAATATACAAGTAACTTTCACATGGTAGTGTGTAAATGTCTTGATTTTGTATGGGAATACGAATTTCATCGTTATTGTTTAATTTTGATGAAGTGTAAGGGTTGTGGGTGTGATATTCTTTTTCCCATAGGGTTTCGTCGAATGTTGGACCCTGAGCTATATCCAGTATATCCATTATCGGTTACTTTTAATCCAATTCTCTCTAAGAAACGAATGTTCTCGCGTGTTAACTCCTCCACAGCTGAAGAGCTACTAATGCGGATTCCTGTAGGTTGTTCGCTTTTAAATGTTAAACCCATGATTTTGTATTAAAGTGTTGATTTTAAATGTAATCTAACCGTAATAGGCTCTTCTCGGAAATCTATCAAGTTACCGTCTTGATCCAATACGTTCAACACGATGTCTGAAATGAAAGTGGTGTTCAAAGGTAGATATACCAGGTTTTGCGGCTTTTTCAATAATTTTAAATCCAGGTGGTACACTGGGGTAAAAAGTATGTATTATATGAGTATTTGCTCCATCTCTGTAAGCTCCTTGTATAATATTACAAGTTATGTCTATACTATCGACTTTTAATATTGTTACAGTTTGTTTACCGGAATGTGTTTTATTTGGTTCTAAAATCGCTCCATCTTTGGGAAATCCTAATAAATCACCAATTGAGTCTGACTTACTGAAATCTATATAATATTTTGAAGTAAGCTCAGCTTTCATTGTATTGTTATTACCTTTTAGCGTTATATTGTCTTTTCCCATTTTATTTTGCAAAAATTCATTAATATGATCAATTTCATAAGAACCTGTGGGTAGAGTGCAAACTTCCAAGTCTGTAAACTTCCCACTGGCATCTTTTCCTTTATAATAATGCAATAAGTTATTTTTACCTTCCGTAACATTGGGAATAGAGTTGTAAGTTGTAAAATCCAACAGTGCTGCCTCCCAAAATCTTCCTTTTTGCAAGCGTAACGCTGGAAAAAGGATACTTCGTAAAGTGGACGATTTTCCTGTTAATGATACCGTATAGGAAGACATCTCAATAGTGACTGATACTTTTAGCTAGGAATTCCAAACATAAATGGCCGCATATTGAAGTA
>JAQYXR010001276.1:0-36493 GCA_030545055.2 Neoaliturus tenellus | reverse complement strand
AACATCAAATTTATGATGATGTACTACAAATGTTCTATGTGCCCTCCATTGGAGGCTCTGGCGACATTTAGACGATAGCCGAACTCATCCCAAACTGTTCACTAGATGTCTTCTGGGACTGTAGCTAATGTATCTGATATCCTGGTTTTAAGCTCCTCGATGTCACGAGCTAAGGAAGGAACATTAACTCGTTCTTGTACGTATCCCCATAGGAGAAAGTCGCACAGTGTTATGTCAGGTGACCTTGGAGGCCAAAAATGCAAAGCCGTGTCTCGCGGTCATGTGCGCCCTATCCAACGTCTGACTAAACGTGACCAAAGTTTATGACTGACGCCACACCCACAGTTAGCCCTTAATTAGACATCTAGTGGCGATTTTCTCAAATTCTAGAACACCCTTGTTGTAGATACTGCAGTTTCAGTGGTGGTAATGTGATACTATCAAAAAATATCAAAATTTAAAATCAGGTCATTCTTTTTGAATCACCCTGTATACTTATGCGCATGAAACTTTTATCCATCCAGCAAACATAAACTACATAAAAAATCAATATGTTCAATTCCTTAGCATATATTTTAAACTGAATATTAAAGTAGTATTATTGTGAAATTGCAAACGAATACAACTTTGAAAGTTAATTATGATAGTTAACTGTTTATTTTTAACTTCAAAGGTAATAAAAATGGAGCAAAATAGAAACCCAGTCGCACGGCGATGGAGTGGTGGCAAATAAATGTTGGCAATCAGTGATGTTTCGGTTAATTGCTGTAATGGTGATGTATTCCCTTTGAATGCTCTTGCCCAGTGAACGTACTCCAGTTTCAAAAAGAACTAGTGAACTAATTTACTTGCAATCATTATACAATGGCAATGTACCATGCTATTGATAATGTAGTCTTTGAAAATAATGGGTCATGCGGTATGTATGATGTAGGTATGGATTGAAACTAATGACTCTACTTTTTATAATTAAATCATGTTAAGAGGAGATGGGTATTCATAACTATAGTATAGTTCATTGGTAATGCTATTGTCTTATACAGTTAATTGCAAGCAATTATTTCTGTTACATTCCATGAGGTAAAAGAGAAATATTTAATTTCAATAGTTGTTAAAAGTTGCTTTTGTCTGTAAAATAAAGAACACCTTCAGAAAGTGATATAAATAATAATAAAATGGAGACATATTTTTTGTTTAAGTTTCAATTAATATATATCTTACATAAAAGAACAGTAATTAGATATGCATTTTTACATAACAGGACTTTAAGAGCTTTTCAGGCGAAAATTCTTATACAAGTTTTTATATGGGTTTAGATTTAGAAAAAAATCTACTCTAAATCCTGATTCTTGTTATACTCTAAAACTAATTTAAAATGCCATTTTTAAATTACTATGTTTTGAAAACCTACCCCTAAAGTTATGTGTTATCTCCATTTAATATACCTTCTCTTCCCACTGATGTAAAAATCAATTTACTTATTTTTATTTTTGTGTTATATTCTAAACAGAAATAAAACCTTGTATAACTAAACAGTAAATTTATATAGATAAATAAACACAACAAACTGTTTTACTTATTTTTGCAGCTATACAAAAAACAAATTATTTATGACCGTTGTAATGAGGACCAAACTTACAAGTAGGAGTAATATCACAAAGAGGAATATTATTAAACTAAATTAAAATCCGTTGCTTAATGAGGTCTTAAACGTTTACTTTTATTAGTGACCACAGTGTTTGACCGAAGTAGTGTTTCAATTAAAATTACACAATTCCCAAATCGTCTTATTATTCCATTATGAATTGTCTAGTTGCTATGCGTCTAATATCAAAAGATTGTGATCATATGCGAGTGGAAACGACGATTTATTCAAGTAATTTATTTTTATGTGTGTGGCTTTTTTTAAATGGATGGCCGACCACAACATATAACTTTTCAAATTGACCAAATTTACGTTGGCCGTAGAAAACGTAGAGTATGTAACGATTGGATTTAGCCTTTATCATACAATCGTTGCATTAACTACTATAAACATGAGACACTTTTAGTTGTTAATGTTGCTGTATTTTCATGTCGTATAACAGCCAGCGCCTACTGGAGGAAGCGCTGGAAGGTTTAACAGCCCCCCCGGCTAGCGTGACTCCGTCAGCTTAAAAAGTTGCTCTCACGCCGGCCGCCGACAGGTCTGGACTTGATCGTCCCGTGAAAAACTGTCTACTTAAGAAAAACATTTAACCTGAATATCACCTGGTGATTCACTATGAAGTAGTATTGTCATATATGACCGTTTGACCGTTGCATTAAGCACCAGCAATTCCATTATAGGTAATATTATTAAACCAAATACAAAAATGTACAACGATACAGGAGTCACTAATGATAAAGCTTCGACACATATAAGAATAAGATAAAGCCAACAAAATGAATTGCTCATGTATTACTTATAAACTTTGATAAAAGTGACTTGTTATCTATATTGTTATATTGTTATCTATGACCGTTTGACCGTTGCATTGAGCACCAGCAATTCCATTATAGGTAATATTATTAAACCAAATACAAAAATATACAACGATACAGGAGTCACTAAAGATAAAGCTTCGACACATATAAGAATAAGATAAAGCCAACAAAATGAATTGCTCATGTATTACTTATAAACTTTGATAAAAGTGATCCAGTAAGACGTCGCGATAATGGTGTGAAAACTGTCAATAGAAATGTTTAAAACCGAGATGGTCTCATACGATAATGTAATCAAACCTATAAACCATTTTAGCTCGACGGGCATGCGAGACCTGTCATGACTAACCCCCCCCCCTCCACCGCCCCCTTCACCATCATCAAATGGGACACGAACTGTACCGTACTGCAGTGTACATGCAATTTATTGCTCTAACTAGATAACTAAATCAACAGGGTAGCTGCCAATTATAGATTAAAAATATATACAACACAACTATGAAATAATAACTTTTAAAGCCCAACTTCATTAATTAGTTTCATTTAAGTTATTTTAAAATGATTAACAAACTTTATCGTAAAACATGCACCATGCGTGGCCAAAATTATAAAAAAAAGTAAAACTTGTAAGAATATGTATTATTTTTACGTTACATTTCTAATAAACAAATAAAGAGGAGCTGGTAAAAAAATTATATAAAAAATATGATATGTACTTAACGTTCTGATATATAAAAACAAACTGGCACGCCACAGAAAATTAAAACGAAAACGAAAAGCTTTAACCAGTTAGATAGGAAAACAAACCTTTGCGCCTCAACTGTTTAGATGTTAACCAAAATGGAAAAATAAGTAAAAAAAATAATAAAAATAAAATGGTTGTAGGCTCAAAGCTTTGCAACATTTACCAGATTCGCTCATGTTTGTGCGGTGAACGTAAGGTTGTGAGGCGACTGTTCCAACCGAAGCTGAAATTACCATTTTATACAACAGTAAGGTAATAAAATACAGCGGAACGTTTGCTCTGCTTTTATCAAGCTGACGTTTTTTTAAATATAAAGAGTTATCCTGAACTTTTCTGTTCACCTCTTTAGCTTCTGGTATCATTCCTGATCTGAAGACAGGCCTAAATTTCAAAAAATCTGCATAACCACACAACTTTCATTTTGTATTTTTAAAGAATAATTTTTGACTTGAGAACGGCTTGTCATTAATTTGAAACTTGGTATACCGCTTTCTGATGCAAAGGAGTAGTTGTAGAAAATTTCTTCAGTTCACATTTTCATAATGTCATTTGTTCAAACTTTTAAATTTAAATTGCATAAACACTACATAAGGTTACAAAGTCTATGTATTAGCATTACTCGTATTTTAGTAAATTCAATTTCAAATCCAATTTTTTTTTTTTAATTAAGGAAATCAATTTATAAACAAGGCATTTAATTGAGGCTAGTTGAGGCATTGAGGACAGTCGCGTCGCTCCTCCAAATGCGATTTGGGTATGTGGCCCATTGTTGAACCACGACTGCTCTTCTTCAGACAGCTCGAATGTGAGACAATTATTGTGGCCTAATCTCTCTATCTCACTTATTTATACACCAATTTATAGTACTAACAGCCTCAGATTAAATGCCAGTTTAACACAGTCGTCCACGATGACTGCCTCTTCATGCGAAATGCTGCACCCTTCGCCCTGATGAGGTGCTCTATATTAATAGTTTTAGAGTGTACTTGATAGCCTCATTGCTGAAGTGGCTAAATTGACTGCAGTACGCCGTGATTTCTATCCCTGTTCATTTTCACTTAGAAATATACTCATTTTCAAAATATATTTAACCTTCCCATATTGGCTCATGTTGGAGTTTTTAGGTGTATTGTTCTAAAATACTCAAGGAAAAATATGTTTGATTTATATAAGCAAGTCATTTGTAAAATACAAATAAAATACAACTTTCTTCAGTTGACTTGATTTAATATCTATCTACTTGTGTATTTACACTTCGCCGGTTGTATTTTTTTTTTATAATAAAGGGCCTGAATCTTAATTGTATCACTATGTAGACTCCTTTTCCATCTATCTAGGATAGCATCTCTATCACAAGTAAACTATTCAATGTCAAATGACAACTGGTTTCAGATTTTGTTAAGATTCAATCTTACAAGGAATCAAACTGGAAATCTCAGGATGAGACAATCATTTTAATGTCTTACCATTCGGCTACCCAGTCAGTTATGAGTATAGTATAGTATGTGTATGGAACAATAAATAATACATTAAAAATATTTTGACCCCTGACTCTTTTTGACGTCGCCGATAACGTACCTCTTTTGACGTCGCCGATAACGTACCTCTTCTGACGTCGCCGATAACGTACCTCTTCTGACGTCGCAGATAACGTACCTCTTCTGACGTCGCCGATCACGTACCTCTTCTGACGTCGCCGATAACGTACCTCTTCTGACGTCGCAGATAACGTACCTCTTCTGACGTCGCAGATAACGTACCTCTTCTGACGTCGCAGATAACGTACCTCTTCTGACGTCGCCGATAACGTACCTCTTCTGACGTCGCCGATAACGTACCTCTTCTGACGTCGCAGATAACGTACCTCTTCTGACGTCGCCGATAACGTACCTCTTCTGACGTCGCCGATAACGTACCTCTTCTGACGTCGCAGATAACGTACCTCTTCTGAAGTCGCAGATAACGTACCTCTTCTGACGTCGCCGATAACATACCTCTTCTGACGTCGCCGATAACGTACCTCTTTTGACGTCGCCGATAACGTACCTCTTCTGACGTCGCCGATAACGTACCTCTTCTGACGTCGCCGATAACGTACCTCTTCTGACGTCGCCGATAACGTACCTCTTCTGACGTCGCCGATAACGTACCTCTTCTGACGTCGCCGATAACGTACCTCTTCTGACGTCGCCGATAACGTACCTCTTCTGACGTCGCCGATAACGTACCTCTTCTGACGTCGCCGATAACGTACCTCTTCTGACGTCGCCGATAACGTACCTCTTTTGACGTCGCCGATAACGTACCTCTTCTGACGTCGCCGATAACGTACCTCTTCTGACGTCGCAGATAACGTACCTCTTCTGACGTCGCCGATAACGTACCTCTTCTGACGTCGCCGATAACGTACCTCTTCTGACGTCGCCGATAACGTACCTCTTTTGACGTCGCCGATAACGTACCTCTTCTGACGTCGCCGATAACGTACCTCTTCTGACGTCGCCGATAACGTACCTCTTTTGACGTCGCCGATAACGTACCTCTTCTGACGTCGCCGATAACGTACCTCTTCTGACGTCGCCGATAACGTACCTCTTCTGACGTCGCCGATAACGTACCTCTTCTGACGTCGCCGATAACGTACCTCTTCTGACGTCGCCAATAACGTACCTCTTCTGACGTCGCCGATAACGTACCTCTTCTGACGTCGCCGATAACGTACCTCTTCTGACGTCGCCGATAACGTACCTCTTCTGACGTCGCCGATAACGTACCTCTTCTGACGTCGCCGATAACGTACCTCTTCTGACGTCGCCGATAAAGTACCTCTTCTGACGTCGCCGATAACGTACCTCTTCTGACGTCGCCGATAACGTACCTCTTCTGACGTCGCCGATAGAGTACCTCTTCTGACGTCGCCGATAACGTACCTCTTCTGACGTCGCCGATAACGTACCTCTTCTGACGTCGCCGATAACGTACCTCTTCTGACGTCGCAGTTAACGTACCTCTTCTGACGTCGCCGATAACGTACCTCTTCTGACGTCGCCGATAACGTACCTCTTCTGACGTCGCCGATAACGTACCTCTTCTGACGTCGCAGATAACGTACCTCTTCTGACGTCGCAGATAACGTACCTCTTCTGACGTCGCAGATAACGTACCTCTTCTGACGTCGCCGATAACGTACCTCTTCTGACGTCGCAGATAACGTACCTCTTCTGACGTGGCAGATAACGTACCTCTTCTGACGTCGCCGATAACGTACCTCTTCTGACATCGCCGATAACGTACCTCTTTTGACGTCGCCGATAACGTACCTCTTCTGACGTCGCCGATAACGTACCTCTTCTGACGTCGCCGATAACGTACCTCTTCTGACGTCGCCGATAACGTACCTCTTCTGACGTCGCCGATAACGTACCTCTTCTGACGTCGCCGATAACGTACCTCTTCTGACGTCGCCGATAACGTACCTCTTCTGACGTCGCCGATAACGTACCTCTTCTGACGTCGCCGATAACGTACCTCTTCTGACGTCGCCGATAACGTACCTCTTCTGACGTCGCCGATAACGTACCTCTTCTGACGTCGCAGATAACGTACCTCTTCTGACGTCGCCGATAACGTACCTCTTCTGACGTCGCCGATAACGTACCTCTTCTGACGTCGCCGATAACGTACCTCTTCTGACGTCGCCGATAACGTACCTCTTCTGACGTCGCCGATAACGTACCTCTTCTGACGTCGCCGATAACGTACCTCTTCTGGCGTCGCAGATAACGTACCTCTTCTGACGTCGCCGATAACGTACCTCTTCTGACGTCGCCGATAACGTACCTCTTCTGACGTCGCAGATAACGTACCTCGCCTGACGTCGCCGATAACGTACCTCTTCTGACGTCGCCGATAACGTACCTCTTCTGACGTCGCAGATAACGTACCTCTTCTGACGTCGCCGATAACGTACCTCTTCTGACGTCGCAGATAACGTACCTCTTCTGACGTCGCAGATAACGTACCTCTTCTGACGTCGCCGATAACGTACCTCTTCTGACGTCGCCGATAACGTACCTCTTCTGACGTCGCCGATAACGTACCTCTTCTGACGTCGCCGATAACGTACCTCTTCTGACGTCGCAGATAACGTACCTCTTCTGACGTCGCCGATAACGTACCCTCTTCTGACGTCGCAGATAACGTACCTCTTCTGACGTCGCCGATAACGTACCTCTTCTGACGTCGCCGATAACGTACCTCTTCTGACGTCGCAGATAACGTACCTCTTCTGACGTCGCAGATAACGTACCTCTTCTGACGTTGCCGATAACATACCTCTTCTGACGTCGCCGATAACGTACCTCTTTTGACGTCGCCGATAACGTACCTCTTCTGACGTCGCCGATAACGTATTTCTTCTGGCGTCGCAGATAACGTACCTCTTCTGACGTCGCCGATAACGTACCTCTTCTGACGTCGCCGATAACGTACCTCTTCTGACGTCGCCGATAACGTACCTCTTCTGACGTCGCAGATAACGTACCTCTTCTGACGTCGCCGATAACGTACCTCTTCTGACGTCGCCGATAACGTACCTCTTTTGACGTCACAGATAACGTACCTCTTCTGACGTCGCCGATAACGTACCTCTTCTGACGTCGCAGATAACGTACCTCTTCTGACGTCGCCGATAACGTACCTCTTCTGACGTCGCCGATAACGTACCTCTTCTGACGTCGCCGATAACGTACCTCTTTTGACGTCGCCGATAACGTACCTCTTTTTGACGTCGCCGATAACGTACCTCTTTTGACGTCGCCGATAACGTACCTCTTTTGACGTCGCAGATAACGTACCTCTTCTGACGTCGCCGATAACGTACCTCTTCTGACGTCGCCGATAACGTACCTCTTCTGACGTCGCCGATAACGTACCTCTTTTGACGTCGCCGATAACGTACCTCTTTTGACGTCGCCGATAACGTACCTCTTCTGACGTCGCCGATAACGTACCTCTTCTGACGTCGCCGATAACGTACCTCTTCTGACGTCGCCGATAACGTACCTCTTTTGACGACGCCGATAACGTACTTCTTCTGACGTCGCCGATAACGTACCTCTTCTGACGTCGCCGATAACGTACCTCTTCTGACGTCGCCGATAACGTACCTCTTCTGACGTCGCCGATAACGTACCTCTTCTGACGTCGCCGATAACGTACCTCTTTTGACGTCGCCGATAACGTACCTCTTCTGACGTCGCCGATAACGTACCTCTTCTGACGCCGCCGATAACGTACCTCTTCTGACGTCGCCGATAACGTACCTCTTTTGACGTCGCCGATAACGTACCTCTTCTGACGTCGCCGATAACGTACCTCTTCTGACGTCGCCGATAACATACCTCTTCTGACGTCGCCGATAACGTACCTCTTCTGACGTCGCCGATAACGTACCTCTTCTGACGTCGCCGATAACGTACCTCTTCTGACGTCGCCGATAACGTACCTCTTCTGACGTCGCCGATAACGTACCTCTTCTGACGTCGCCGATAACGTACCTCTTCTGACGTCGCCGATAACGTACCTCTTCTGACGTCGCCGATAACGTACCTCTTCTGACGTCGCCGATAACGTACCTCTTCTGACGTCGCCGATAACGTACCTCTTCTGACGTCGCCGATAACGTACCTCTTCTGACGTCGCCGATAACGTACCTCTTCTGACGTCGCCGATAACGTACCTCTTCTGACGTCGCCGATAACGTACCTCTTCTGACGTCGCAGATAACGTACCTCTTCTGACGTCGCCGATAACGTACCTCTTCTGACGTCGCCGATAACGTACCTCTTCTGACGTCGCCGATAACGTACCTCTTCTGACGTCGCCGATAACGTACCTCTTCTGACGTCGCCGATAACGTACCTCTTCTGACGTCGCCGATAACGTACCTCTTCTGACGTCGCCGATAACGTACCTCTTCTGACGTCGCAGATAACGTACCTCTTCTGACGTCGCCGATAACGTACCTCTTCTGACGTCGCCGATAACGTACCTCTTCTGACGTCGCAGATAACGTACCTCTTCTGACGTCGCCGATAACGTACCTCTTCTGACGTCGCAGATAACGTACCTCTTCTGACGTCGCCGATAACGTACCTCTTCTGACGTCGCCGATAACGTACCTCTTCTGACGTCGCCGATAACGTACC
The DNA here is from genome assembly GCA_030545055.2 of Neoaliturus tenellus. Classification (NCBI taxonomy): domain Eukaryota; kingdom Metazoa; phylum Arthropoda; class Insecta; order Hemiptera; family Cicadellidae; genus Neoaliturus; species Neoaliturus tenellus. The sequence continues at coordinate 27,073 of JAQYXR010001276.1, read as the reverse complement.
TCTTCTGACGTCGCCGATAACGTACCTCTTCTGACGTCGCCGATAACGTACCTCTTTTGACGTCGCCAATAACGTACCTCTTTTGACGTCGCCGATAACGTACCTCAGTAGATATGAAAGGGTGGTTCTGGAACACCTCGCCCTTCCGATTTTCGGCCCTCAGTCAACTTCATTTTTGACAGGTTTTGGGCCAGTTTTTATCTGATTTTAGGATAATCCAAACCACTTTCCATCATTTTTCCCGCATTTTTCCGGTTTTTGAAATGGTGAAATTCCAAGTAAGTGCGAGGAAGGGTGAGGAAGGGCGAGGAAGGGCGAGGAAGGGCGAGGAAGGGCGAGGAAGGGCGAGACGCACTCTTCACCGAACCCTTGTAAACCTCATATTTGACTGGTTCTGGGCCAGTTTGTATTTGATTTCGGGTTAATTTCAGCCATTTTTTCAGGTTTTTCGAATGGTGTATTTAATCCACAAAAATTAATCCAGAAATTAAATCAAAGGAAGGGCGAGACGCACTCTTCACCGAACCCTCGTAAACCTCATATTTGACTGGTTCTGGGCCAGTTTGTATCTGATTTCGGGTTGATTTCAGCCATTTTCAGGTTTTAAAAATGGTGTATTTAATCCACAAAAATTAATCCAGAAATTTAATCCAAGGAAGGGCGAGACGTCATCTTAACCTTTGTTGTTTAACCTAACATAATCCTGATTTCAAAAGGATTTTCATCCACATTAGGTATTTTACACAGCGATTTTCACCACATTAATAGGTCATGTGACAAGGAAGAGCGCTGTGATTGGTTATTTCTGTTACTTAAAATCTGAGGTTGAAAAAAAAATCTCGAGACATTTTTTTATTTCCAACATCATTTTTTATAATTTAATCAGTTTACACCGGTGCTTCCAAATCCGCCGTCTTTCCGTTCAGTCTGTTCGACTTTTTCCAATCTGATACAGGGCGGTTTTTTATACATTTCACATATGATCTGCGCCACCCTATCTCCACGATGCACGGGGAAATCGATATCGGAATTATTTATCAACAGAATACAGACGTTGCCGGTATAGTCTCTGTCCACCACGCCAGCACCGACGCTTATACAGTGCTTTAGGGCTAGACCAGATCTCGGCGCGATCCTTCCATAACAGCCTTCGGGAAATTTAAACGTTATATCCGTTTTTACCAATTGTTGTCCCCGCTTTGGTACAACATAATCATATGCACTTCTCAAATCGAGACCAGCTGCATCCGGTGACCCGTTGTACGGTTCAAATCCGTTTTTCACTCAACAAATAATAACCGTAGCTTTCAGCCATTATTGATTTCCTAATGTATGCATAACGGATTTCCACAACAAATAAATTAAACGGGGCATTTTCAAAAAATATATTTAAATTATGTTTTTTAAAAACTATTTTTATTCGTCAACCTTAAACTCGATACTGTGCTTGAATTTATTATCTGAAAGTGATATTTTACCGTTGTACAGCAGCACATAGAGTTTCCCCTTAAAATTCAACAGTTGTTTGATATAGTTATTCGTCAACCTGTCATTCCAGCTTTCGGGAAGATAGAATTTCACATCATCGCATGTGACTAATATTCTCATACCGTATGATGAAGAGATTTTATCCATATTTTCCACAAAATATTTTTTCCCGACTTCCAGGTCACCCACCCTGATGTAAGACTTTCCATTGATTTCCTTCAGTAAATCATTAAAGTTAGGACCGTTCATTTTTTACCTATACAAGGAATAATGTTTTGCGGCGTCAAGAAAAAAAATATATACAGCCGATTTTCAATAAATTAAAAAATACTACACCCGAATCAACTCCAAATAAATATGCACATTCGAATCGAACATCTGCAATAAATTATTATTTTGGTCTGTAATGTAAATGTTGATTTGTTGGATTTTATTCAATCCTTTTTTCAACGATACGTAAAGCGGCGGCCGCGGCATCACAGCAATTTTATTACCAAATTCACCATATGGAAAGAAACTATACAACACCGAAGACTCTTTGTGTTTGTGCCAATGTTCGTCATGATTGACAAAACAATTTTCCACGATATCACAGTGGACTTCAATCAAGTCCCATGGTCTTATGTTGTGCGGTTTTTTCGCATTGTACGTGTCCAAGTATTCGGGGGCATCAATTTCATCGAAACCCAGCAAACGCCGCAGTGGATTTTCCATGTGAAATTTTATAGGTGAAGTGATTTTCACTCGGTACCCCGTAGTTTTAAAGTATTGAAACGACCGTGACTTTATTCTTTTTATCATCCGTTTTACCGCGCAACAGCGGATCCACACCTTTTTGTATGTGTTTCTGTATGGCATCAAATGTCCAAAAACCTTTACCGAAACCGATTTTCGTTCCACCGTCAAACAAAACACTACAACCCTCAAATAAATTATAAAAGTTGTATTCGCAGAAAAGTCCGGTGAGTGCCAACTTGTACTCAGCATCCAAGTGAATGGGATGTTCCAAGTTCAAGGTCAGTTGTGAAGTCTTAACCTGATAGTCTAAATGTCGTAATTTCTATGTTAGGAAAAATGTTTTCCATCATAATGGTTTTATATAAAAAAATAAACAACAACTAGTTTTTATTCATCCTGCAAATATTAAATAACATTTATTCAAACCGGTCGATCCATGCGAATTCAGGTTTTTATTTTGAATATCTCTGAGCCACTCAACTAGGATTCATCAAAATACATTTTGTGTTCGTCCATAAATCTGCTAGTTACATTCTGATACAACAACACGTAATTCCAATCAATTTTACCTGCGAAATCGCGAATAAACTTTTCAGACAGCGTTTGATATTTGCACAGGATACCCCAACATTCATCAAAATGGGGGGACCATCTCTCTTAGGAATTCCTCCGAAAATTTAATACGCCTCAACAACTTGGCCCAATTCACTCTGTGCGGGTACATCCGCAACATCTCGATTGGAAAATCATAATGGGAAGAGAGCAGATCCCAGTTCAAATACCGATCGAACCTCATGATGAATTTGTCAGTCAAAACCCCTTTGGGTTCTCTGGGCTCCATGGAAAGCAGGTTCCATGCTTCTGACTGGTTAGTTTGACTTGGTGATCTAAATGACGACATTTCTATATTAGGAAAACAGATTTTCGGGTGGTAATAAATTATTTAAAAAAATAAAAATGGTATAAACAATTTATTGACGGGGGCATTATAAAAAAGTGACTCAATCAAACCACCCGAGCCAGGCGTATTTATTTTTATTTAAAATGTCTTTGACTTCATCATACGTTATTCCATTTGAAAACTGCCTTAAAAACTTCTAAACAAAGATGCCCGCAGATTGGCGGATCGCCATAATCTTGAAATCGGTCCGAATTATAGCGAATTTCAAAACTTCTCATGTATTTATCCAACTCCAAAGGTGGTGGTGCATTTCCATAAGAATCGAAATAAATTACATTTTTACCATTTTTATAATAACACGTCCAATGTGTTCCGGGTGTGTCCAGATCACCGAGATTGATTATACCGCACTCGTTTTTCCAACATACGTCAGGTAAAAAGCTCTCGTCTGAAAACACCGCGAAAATTCTTCAATTTCAATTTATTGGCCCACACTTCCAGATCGCTCAACGTCAACGGAATTAATTTTTTTTTACCCGTACGTCATTCAAAGCCGCATTGAGTCGGTTGTTTATCATTTGTCTTAATCCGGCACCTGACGGATCTTTTTCTATAATTGTATCCAACTCGTCGTCAATCATCTTTTTCAGCCACGGAACGAATTTATCTTTTATAGCTGGTGCGACTTTGTCTTTGATCAGGGGTGAAGCGAATTTCTTGAAATAGGGGATACTCGTTTCCGCCAACTCCAGAATCTCTTTCAGTAGACCCCCTTCGATGTTGTTCTTCAACTGCGAATGGCTCAATATCAATCTCAAGCCTTTATTGTGTTTTATGGCTCTCAACACTTTTTTATGTTGTTCGTCCGTCAACATCACCTCGACATTCCCGTTCGTCAACTGATCTCTGTTCAAAGTTAAAATAGCGAGTTTCTGCTTTTTATAAGCGATACGCAACTTGTTCTTTTGACCCTTGGTCAGCTGGATTTTATGTCTGTGCTGCATCTCGTTTCTTATCCTATACATATAACACACAATCTACGCAAATGTACAATTTATTTAAGCGACTTTGCATTTGCAAATATTTTATTTGACTTCAAAAGTAGCAGCGCATTATTAGACATGGAATTGCATTGCAGAAAGTGCAAAACAAACACACCATCCACGGATGTCAAAACTGTCAAAACGAGAAATAAAAGGTGGCTTGCGACATCCAATTGTGCGATATGCGGCAGTAAGAGAAATTCGTTTATCAAAGACCCGCCGGAAGTTTTGGAAGCTAAAGAGCTGCACAGACCCGTCGTGAAAAAGTTTATAAAACGCCGAATCGTCACGAAAGGTATCGATGATTTGTGGGCGGCCGATCTGTTGATTTTGAAAGAATATGCTAGGGAAAACAAGTGGTATAAATACATTTTAAATGTGATCGACACGTTCAGTAAGTTCGTTTGGTCAGAGCCTTTGAAGAAAAAAGATGGTCCGGATGTGTCATCAGCTTTTGAAAAAATAATTGCCCGGGCCAAAAATGACGGTCATTCACCACCTAAACTCTTACACACCGATAAAGGGACAGAGTTTAAAATACGCATTTTAACAAGTTGTTGAAAAAACACAACATTAAATTGTACCACACCGAGAGCGAGGAGAAATCCGCAATTATCGAAAGATATCACAGAACGTTAAATGAGAAGTTGAAAGTAAAATTCCAAGTTAGAAATTCGCACAAGTGGCACGACATATTGCAAGAATTGACCGACGAATACAACAAACACGATTTCCACCATACTATAAAAATGAGGCCCGCGGATGTGAATAAAGGCAACGAGCAGGCATTATTGAAAATGTACAACGAACTGGAAAATAGAATACCCCGCAAAAAGGCGAAATTCGATGTGGGAGACAGAGTCCGCATTACAGCGAAAAAAGATGTTTTCACGAATAAATACAAACAGAACTGGACGTCCGAGATTTTTGTAATCAAGCAAGTTTTAAACACGAGACCCACGACTTATAAGATTGCCGATGAAACTGGTGAAGATATAATAGGGGGGTTCTACGAGAAAGAATTACAACGTACGATGTTTTAGATATTATTCAGATAGTCCTGTGCTGGGACTATTGTTTTTATTTTTCAGATAGTCCGGCATGGGGACTATTGAATTTCAGATAGTCCCGCAAAACTGCAATCCCAACCGAAGCGATAAATCGCAAACAAATAGATAAGCCCAATCAAATACACCTCCGCTCGATCACATCAGACTTGATAGCTACCACGCCAGCCAACAGCCGGTGGTCCGGTCGTATTGTTTTGCATATCTGAGGGGGGGCCGCAAATCGCGGCCCCGTGAAAAACGTATTGTTTTGCATATCTGAGGGGGTAGCAAATCGCGACCCCCCCCGGATGACAACCCTGAACACATTTTCAGATAGTCCTGCGTGGGGACTGTTGTATTTAGATAGTCCGGCATGAGGACTATTGAATTTAGATAGTGGGGACTATTGAATTGCATTTTATGCATCCGATATGATCACGACCGAAAAACAAATTGTATATCGGTTTACGGTTATTCCGATTTTACCAGAGCTGTAAAAAATGCAATGAAAGACATGTGTGTTTTGTGAATAATTCCAATGTCGTCAATTTAAAAAAGAATTAAATTTTGAAATCATTTCTCCGCTTTCATTTTTTACTGAATGTCAAGAGGTCATTTCACCCACATAGTGATGGATATAGTTTCATATTACAAAGAGGCATTCGAAGACAACCTGTTGCCCAGCCCATTGCGATGTCTCATAGTGGGTTCTTCAGGCAGCGGCAAAACCAATTTACTGCTCAATTTCATTTACAATCAAAACGGTATTATATTTAAAAACCTTTACGTATTCAGTAAATCCATAGAACAGCCGCTTATGTGGAGCTGAGAAAAACCTATGCGGACGCAGAGAAAAAGTATAAAAAGAGAATCGCGTATTTCTTCAACAATTGCGATGAACTGCGGCGGTGGACGAGTGCAAGAATAACTCACTTGTGATATTCGACGATTGTCTGATGGAAGAGCAAAAAGGTATTAAAGACTATTTTATCAGAGGCAGGCATAAAAAGATTTCGTGCGTCTACCTGAGCCAGAGTTACGGCAAAGTGGACATGCAAGTCATACGGAATAATATAAATTTCCTTTGTGTCTTCAAACAGAATAAAACATTATACCAAACGGATTTACGACGATTTCGTGGGATCGGACATGACTTTCGGTGAATTTGAAAATATATGCAACAAGTGTTGGAATGAACCTTATGGTTTTCTCTCCGTAAATATGATGAAAAAAGCGCGGTGTGGAAAATACATGTGCAATATGAAAAATGTTTTTCAATAAATAACGTCCGCAAACGTTTTTCGAAAATCGATGTCTAGACGATGTTTTTAATAAATAACGTCCACGAACGTTTTTCAAAAATCGATGTCTAGACGCTGTTTTTAATAACTAACGTCCGCGAACGTTTTTCAAAATCGATGTGTAAACGTTATTTTTTTAAATAAAAACGTTGTCGGACGTTTTTTTTATTCGATTCAAAATTTTTGTGAAAATATTCGTCACTTTTGTATTTCGATTATCAAACATAAAATTTGCTACTAAAAACCCAACCACCTATATTAGTACGATGAAGAGGAAAAGCGATAAAGAGATTGTCAAGACGTTAGTTAAAAAACACAAGTTGGCCGACAAAATGTGGCCCGACGAGATGACTGCGGAGGAGGGTAAAAAAATTGAAAAACTACAAGATAAATGGGTCGCGGAAAATGAGGGAAATCCGAAAAGAACAAGTGAAAGAGCGAGCGGAATTGTTTCGCAAACATCCGCCGATACGTGAGCAATATGCACCCAAAATTCCTTTCATACCGATACCTGCACATAAACCTTTAACTGTGCAAGAGGCAAAAAAATTGGATAAATTGCAAAATCAGTTGGTCAGTGAATCCCAAGCAGTAAAGATTCGTGAAGTTGAAGAAAAACGTGAGATTGAAAAGCGACAGGAACCGGTCGTCAAAGCGATCAAGGAGCAAGGTTCAGATAAAAAGACCCCGCAGCAACGTCTGTCCACGTCAAAAACTATACAACGAAAAAAAATACATTTTTAGACCCCGCGCTTTCAGTACACCGGGTCGAGAATTGATGGCGGCGCGGAAGGTGCCTTTACCTCGTGAAGATGAAGATGTGCTCGAACCTCCACCCGGAGAATCACCACACATCGATCCCTTACCGTCGGAAATAGAATCGCCAGACGAAGTCAGGATAAACCGTTCGATCCGCGAATTCACTGAAAGGCAAGATATTGGTGATATCGCCAAACAACATCTCGCTACCAGCAACGATAGATCTTTCGGTATTCGCTACGATTTCAACTTGAACAAACTGGCCATCGGATCGAAGACTATTACGATTGAAAATGATGATATCATATTAGACAGCACCGGAGATAAATATACCGGCACACCGGGATTGTGGAGTCTGTTGACGAAAGCGGAGAGTATCGTCTCCGGGCGAGGGGTACGACGCGAGAAAAACTAATAAGTGCAGGTGCTTTCACAGCTCAGGACTTTAATAATTACAAGGATATACTGATAAAATCCGATGCGATTTTTCAGAACAACGATCCAAAGTTGAAACGCCCCAGGTCCAGTCAGTCTTGGAAATGGGTGAATTTGATCAGTGAGATCTGGAAAGAATTTAAACAGTCATCGGGCAGCGGATTGTTGATAGATTCACACGCCCCTGTCGAGTACAAATACATCGATGATGATGATAAATTGATTGAAAGATTAAAGTTTATTCGCGCCGAAGAGGAAGCCGGCAATAACGCTTTTCACAATGAAAAAATCGCCATCGTAAACTTCATACACGATAAGATGGAAAAACTGGTTTCTCAGCCGAAGGGTCTCGACTATGTAGAGCGATGTTTGGATGTAATAAAAAATGTTGAAGATAAAAGGGTTTTTCGAAATCTCGGGTTGAGACGTTTGAACATTTATAAAAACGTAAAACTGTTCAAGTAGTCGATTTCATTAAGCAATCAGGAATTCGGTGTTTTTTTATTTTTTATTGCTTTCCACAACAGTTTTCTTATTTTTCATTGGAATTCGGAAAACCTAAAACCTATATTAGGAATGGAGAAATATTACGAAGAGGCATCGGATAAGATAGCGAGATGCGAATACGTCACGTCCTACCGGTATCGGACTTGCACTTTAATTCACCCAATAATTTCACCACATTCAAACTGGACCACGGGGATTCGTTTTACAACAACAGGATATTTGTTTCACATCCAAGGGGAGGTTGTCAAGAAATCCAATGGCGCTAGTTATGCCAGCACGGACCCCATCAAACTCGTGGACAATTTTGCGGCTTATTTGTTCAAGAGTATCGAATTGAAAAAACACAACCAAGTCATCGATTCCGTGGATAAAGTCGGAATCACGAGCACCATCAAAGGGTTGACCACGTACAGCAGATCGGAGGAAAACACGTACTACAGCAGCGGATTCAAATCGGTTTACGACAAGGGCGGCGGCAAGTTCGAAGCACTGGGAACGCTGGCCCACCTGGGTCTGGGCTTCTTTGACAGTCTAAAGTATCCAATGTACAAGGGTGGATTTGAAATAACATTCACCCGCGCGGAAGACGATGATGCCATCTACCGCTGGACTGAAGGTTCCGGCACCAATGCTGTTGACGCAGCGGAGGGAAAAAATAAAAATTACCAGTTTCGTGTTGAAAGTCCCCCTCGTGGATTACGACCCCTCCAAGAAAGCCGTGCTTATCGATGGCTTAAGAAATTGAGCGAGAAAGGCGAATTGGTATATGAATATTTCCGCTGGGATTGTATTGAAAAATTCGGTGTGATAGGCTCCAATTACACGTTCGACATAACGAATCTCTACCGGAACATACTCAATCCGGTTTTTGTGATAATCGGTTTACAGACGAGTCGTAAGAACGATCAGACCAAAGACCCCGGTCAGTTTGACAGTGTAAACATAAAGAATTTCCATGTGAAAATAAACGGACAACGGTACCCGCAGGAGCAGCAGAATTTGAATATCACGGATAAAACGTACAGGCTGCTATACGACAGTTACTGTTCGATGAGACAAGTCATGTTCAAAAACGATGATGTATATCTCAATATAAACGATTTCATCAACAAATACCCGGTGATGGTGATAGACACACATCTCCATCCGTTTTCGACCGAGAGAAAAAGAAACGATATCCAAATCGAATTGGATTTTACAAACGCGGTTTCCGGTCCGGTAGCTGATAAAGGCACTACGGCCTACGTCATTGTGGTATCACAGACCATGTTCACTTATGACGTTAAAAAGGAATATGTACAGATGATGATTTAAATGTGTAGGAAAATAGGTGGATAGTATCATAAAAAAGTCCCAACAAAATAAGCAATAATATCAGTAAATTGGAAATTGGGAAATAAAAAAGATATTGATTAAAAGAAATATTTTTTATTCACAAATAAAAACAACTTGCTCTCTATTCCAGTGAAATGTTGCTGTTCAAAAGCAATTCGGCTTCGACATCCTTGGGTATCTTGTAGTGTCCCCACGGCAGACTGGTGATTCCGTCTTCCAAGATGTATCGCTTGTCATCAGTCGTGGATAGTACTTTTTTATACATTTCGACGCTGTACAACTCATGCCCGTGACTTCTTATGATGTTCATCGATTTGTATAGTTCTTTCTGCTCGAACAAACATTTCTTGTAATCCTCGAAGGTGACTTCATTTTTTACAACAGATTTTTTCACTCCTTTAGATTTTTTTAGCTCGTCACCCTCCAAAGTATAGTTGGCATACATCTTGGATCGCAGTCCTACGAATTCCTTACCGATTACACCACCGAATTCGTCTTTCATCGATCCCAATTTTTTCTTGTTTACCCGTGGCATATTAAATTGATTATACTTCTTGAAGTTGGAGGTGTCGTACCTGTCGAGTGTCAGTTTCATATCTTCATAAAAATTCGGTGTCTCTATCAGATACTCCAGGCTGTCGGTATCTGTGTACTGCAATTTAGCTTTATCACCGTATTTAGCCTTTATAAAATTGTAATGGAAATCGTATACGAGTGTCTTGGATATGTCCAATATGCTCATCCCAATGTAAATCGCCTTGTTGAATAGTAAACTCATTTTCCTCATGTGCACCGCTGAAAGGTTTTCTGAAAATATCGTTCTGTGTTTGAACTGCGGCTTCGCGATCCATTTGTCGATCTGCTTGTCCTGAGTCGCCAGACGTATGTCCACTCTGTTCCTTATATTCTCGACAGTTTCTCCATAAATCGAGTTGTTCATCAGTTTGAAAAACTGTTTAGCCGATTTATTCGTTTGTTGTTTCCACATTTCCATGTTTAACTCTATGTATGGTTTTAACCATTTACTCTGACTGAAGCGCAACACTCTGTGTATCTTGGTAAGTTTCATTCCAAGGGATAAGTACAATTTCAAATTTCTATAATGAATGACATATTTCTCTTTGGTCATACAGAGTGGTAAGGAGTTTAACCTCCTTGGAACCGGGTGGGCAACGTTTTTCGGGAGCGAGAGGAAAATCGGAATGCAAATCGTGCAGTTCTTGGGGATACTCCAAGTCGACTTCCAGAATATATCCTTTGTTAGAGTCATCGTCGATCTTCATAACATCTATATCCGTATCAACCCATTCGAAATCTCCATACGGCATTGGTTGAGACATCGCCCATCCGTATAGGTTCACGGCATCTAAATACATCAGATATGTAGTCGGTTCGTCTTTGTTATAAAGAGGCATGTACGGGTTGTTCGCCTTCGCATAGCGATTGCAGCATTGTGATATGCCCCCACGGATGCCTTTGGTGATCATCAAAATCATTTCATAATCGGTCAACAGCTGAAGTTCTATTCCCGTCTGCTTCAACATGGCACTCCATGAAAGCCCCGGGGTTGTGAAATACCATGCGGGGTCGAGTGAGTAAGTTTCTATGCAAATGTTCCTGAAACTTTCCATTACATCGGCTAACAATAACACGTCAGCTTTATTATAAAGTAAGGTGTACTCTTTCATATTCTGTATGCCGAATTCCTCCCAAACCCGTTTTGCACGTGAATAGTCCGAATCGCTGATCCCGCATTTGTTCAGTTTATTGTAAAATTTTTCTTTGCTTGGTAAACTGGTTTCCAAATATCTATCATCGCTGTCCATATAATCGTATGGATAAACACCTTTTAGCATAAGCATAGACACCTGAGAACTACTACCCCCATATTTTCTTATGTGTACAAATCGGTCCAAGTTTTTTACCAGCGTATCGAGTGAGTCAATGGTAAATTTGAATGAATCTACGAATCTTGCTTTTATATTGATATTGAAATCAACTGTGTAGGATATGTATTGTTCCTCGTTATTCGGGATGACATCTATCTTGGTTTTATCATCTAAACGCAGCATTTTTACAAACAGATGAGTGTCGTATCCGGTCAGGTTGTGTATGAATATGGGGACGAATTCGGAATCTGATAGTTCAAGTTACAAGAGTTGTGTGCTAATCCACGAAATTCACCCGTCAAATGATCGTGATCGAAGACAAAATCAGTTACCAAATCTTTACCGCATATATGACATATCTTTGTTTTTTCCGCCTGCTCTCTCTGTTCGTCAGTCAGCGGGTTCATGGGTTTTTTTGTTTGCAAGACAAAATTCTTCAATAGCTTCCAATTCAGATTTCAACACTTTCGCAAATTGTTGAGCAGCATCCACACCGAAATATGTTATCGGTTCTTTATAATCACCATTAGTGTACACCGTGTATAATACGAAGCTTCTAGCCGCGTGGTGTTGATATTTATTGGTGTACGATGTGCCGTTTTCCGGTGGTTGACAAGTGTCGATCGGTTCCAGTATGCACTCGAAATCTGCATACATGACAAACGGAATCTTCATCTGACATCTATGATGGGTAAACTTGACGACATCACCTTTTTTAGGCATTCTGATTTTCACCGCTTCGTGTTCCTTACAGAGTTCTTTGTGACTTTGAAGCAGATCTTGTCTTCCGAAATGTTGTAAACAACGCCTGCATATAAAAGTTTGATTTACATGCCTATTGATTTGATTTCTCACCAACCTACTCAAATTTTTTATATAACAATAGTGAGATTTATTTGCAGTTTTCATATACAAGAGGTCAACATGTTGATCTTTTTCATCATCAGTCACAATCAAAGGATATACGTTGAGTTTATTTTCTCCTGCACAAGTATAACCATAAACATTGATGGATATCCCACTGCGTCTTTCGAATTTTTTCACATCATCCAAACTCACAGGAAATTTAATGTCTTTCATCGCTTTGTCAAAAACGTGTTCGTATTCATGGTATTTGCTAACCCTGTGAGGATTATTAGCAACAGGATGTAAAGCTGCCAGTACAGACCATAGAAAACATTTCTGGTCATTGTTTTTAACATTTATGACAGCTTTTTTCTTTTTAATGACGTCTGGCAGTTTAATATAGCTTGACCTCTGAATGGTACATATTTGTTTATTGCCAGTTCTAAAAACAACACTTCGTGTAGCGTCCAACCTGACCCCCGTGCCTCGAACTCTTCCATTCGAGTTAATAACTTTGCTTTCGCATCTTTAAACACTTGATGTAAGTCGGTCGTCTTATATATGATTGTATTCTCGGTTTTAAAGTACATTGTGTCTATTTTCAGCTGCTTATCCACACCAGGAACGTTCCGTCTGTAGTTGGCAGCAAACGAAAAATTTACTTTCAAATTGTACTGTTCCAGGTGTTCTTCAATCTTGCCAATAATCAAATCGTGATATCTATTTAAAAATACCTGTGGGTTTTTTATACCACGGCAGTTTGTAAATTGATAAGTCAAAAGTCTATTGTTGAATGCTCTCTCTTTTACACAATGTTCATCTTCACTGACGGGCGGAAGGTCAACGGGGGCTTTCAAGAGATTTTTAATCACATTCAGAGCAGAAGAACAAACCTTGCTGACACTATTAAACACTTTCTGAATGATTGAAGAAATATGTTGATTTTCAATCCGTGGCTTTTTAATTTCAGGCTGTTCATCGAAATCATCTCTGTTCGGTGATGGTCTTTTTTGTGTCCCACTCGTACTTGGTTGTTCATTATCTTGTATGGAAGGTTGGTTATCAGTAGTACCTTTACAGATTTTATAATGTCTACTAAAATTATCACTTGTAATCAATTTCCCACATTTATCACATTTTCTTTTACGTCGGGAGCTCAAGTCTTTATTTTGATTGTTCAAACACACTTTAAAATGACGTGAGATATGTGATTTAGATATCAGCTTACCGCAGAACTTGCAATTAATTTTAATCGCAGACATCTTCTTATGCGATCTATAAGAGAAAAACATAAAACTGATTAGAATAAATTTAAAATGACAATATTTTTATCACAATAAAAAATTTCCTTGACAAAGGTAATGTTAAACGAATAACATACTAGCTGGTTAAGAAAAGCAATTTAATTCAAATAAACCAAAAGTCGCCCTACAACACTTTATCATATAAACGCGACATTTTTTAGCAAATGATAAGATGACTACTTATCCGATTCTTATTGTAAATAATAAATATTATAGTCCTCATTGAGGATCGAGTTTATTAACATTAAAAGGAAAATACAAACATTCAATATGATTAAACTGAGGGCTCAGTAATTGACACAGGAATTAATTGGCATGACAATAACTATATCTTGGCCCAGTGGTAAGTAAAAGTATTAATATAGTTATTGACACAAGTCACAACAATAACACCATATCAACTACTGTTAAATCTTACAATAGTTTGCACTACTACATAATCAGCAATACACCACCTACCTGTACCTTAACTACCACTTACCTTACCACCACTTATCCACTTACCTTACCACTTACCTTACCACTTGTACCTTATTACTACTTACTTAACTTAGTTACTACTTAAATATTACTTACCCTGTTTGAGACAGTCTCGAAGCATACTGAATATTACTTGAACACCAACCCCTTTTATGCTCAGCTGTCGGATGATCACAATCATCACGTGACCTGTTTCAACCAATCAGAGGGCTCTTCCTTGTCACGTGACCTGTTTCGACCAATCAAAGCGCTCTTCCTTGTCACGTGACCTGTTTCAACCAATCAGAGATGGGGATGGCTCTTTTGACGAGCTACCAAGCCCCCAAGTCATCTAAATATCAAATATTTATTAATTTGCAAAGAAAAGACAATTGTAATAAGGAAAATTGTTTTGAAGTATTAGGACAGGAGAAATTAGTAGGAAAATATAAGTGGAGCTTAATCATGTAAGATTAAATACACGTGGTGACAAAAGATAAAAACAAAAAAATTATTAATTCAAGTATTCAGAGATCAGAAATTGGTAGGAACCAACAAACTAGCAACAACCAAGCAAATTTAACAAACATTTATTAATTATAATACTAAAAAAATATTGTACAAAATAAGACAATTCTTGAAGGAAATTGTTTTAAAGTATTAGGAGAGGAGAAATCGTTAGGAAACATATGTGCTCAAATATGCAAGATTAAATCCATGTGGGGGATAAAGGGTGCAAACATAACATTTTTAAACTCGAAAATATTAGCTTCAATATTCAGAGGTCAGAAGTTGGTAGGAACCATGAAGTTCAATCATGTATTAACTAACTGTTAAAATAATAAACCGACAAAAAGACAAATATTCAAGAGAATCAGTTGAAAGTATCAGGAGAGCAGAATTCGTTAGGAAAAATAAAAGTGATCCACAATAAGGAAGATTAAAAACCACGTGGTGATAAAAAGTGTAAACAATATTGATATCATCGACCCCGGGGTTACCCACGATAAGCAATGTAAACAAACGTGTGACCTCAAGGTCGGAAAACTCCTGATAACAGATTGAAAAATCGCTGTGTAAAATACCTAATGTGGATGAAAATCCTTTTGAAATCAGGATTATGTTAGGTTAAACAACAAAGGTTAAGATGACGTCTCGCCCTTCCTTGGATTAAATTTCTGGATTAATTTTTGTGGATTAAATACACCATTTTTAAAACCTGAAAATGGCTGAAATCAACCCGAAATCAGATACAAACTGGCCCAGAACCAGTCAAATATGAGGTTTACAAGGGTTCGGTGAAGAGTGCGTCTCGCCCTTCCTTTGATTTAATTTCTGGATTAATTTTTGTGGATTAAATACACCATTCGAAAAACCTGAAAAATGGCTGAAATTAACCCGAAATCAAATACAAACTGGCCCAGAACCAGTCAAATATGAGGTTTACAAGGGTTCGGTGAAGAGTGCGTCTCGCCCTTCCTCGCCCTTCCTCGCCCTTCCTCGCCCTTCCTCGCCCTTCCTCGCCCTTCCTCACCCTTCCTCGCACTTACTTGGAATTTCACCATTTCAAAAACCGGAAAAATGCGGGAAAAATGATGGAAAGTGGTTTGGATTATCCTAAAATCAGATAAAAACTGGCCCAAAACCTGTCAAAAATGAAGTTGACTGAGGGCCGAAAATCGGAAAGGGCGAGGTGTTCCAGAACCACCCTTTCATATCTACTTACCTCTTTTGACGTCGCAGATAACGTACCTCTTTTGACGTCGCCGATAACGTACCTCTTCTGACGTCGCCGATAACGTACCTCTTCTGACGTCGCCGATAACGTACCTCTTCTGACGTCGCCGATAACGTACCTCTTTTGACGTCGCGATAACGTACCTCTTCTGACGTCGCCGATAACGTACCTCTTTTGACGTCGCCGATAACGTACCTCTTCTGACGTCGCCGATAACGTACCTCTTCTGACGTCGCCGATAACGTACCTCTTCTGACGTCGCCGATAACGTACCTCTTCTGACGTCGCAGATAACGTACCTCTTCTGACGTCGCCGATAACGTACCTCTTCTGACGTCGCCGATAACGTACCTCTTCTGACGTCGCCGATAACGTACCTCTTCTGACGTCGCAGATAACGTACCTCTTCTGACGTCGCCGATAACGTACCTCTTCTGACGTCGCCGATAACGTACCTCTTCTGACGTCGCCGATAACGTACCTCTTTTGACGTCGCCGATAACGTACCTCTTCTGACGTCGCCGATAACGTACCTCTTCTGACGTCGCCGATAACGTACCTCTTTTGACGTCGCCGATAACGTACCTCTTCTGACGTCGCCGATAACGTACCTCTTCTGACGTCGCCGATAACGTACCTCTTCTGACGTCGCCGATAACGTACCTCTTCTGACGTCGCCGATAACGTACCTCTTCTGACGTCGCCGATAACGTACCTCTTCTGACGTCGCCGATAACGTACCTCTTTTGACGTCGCCGATAACGTACCTCTTTTGACGTCGCCGATAACGTACCTCTTCTGACGTCGCCGATAACGTACCTCTTTTGACGTCGCCGATAACGTACCTCTTCTGACGTCGCCGATAACGTACCTCTTCTGACGTCGCCGATAACGTACCTCTTCTGACGTCGCCGATAACGTACCTCTTTTGACGTCGCCGATAACGTACCTCTTTTGACGTCGCCGATAACGTACCTCTTCTGACGTCGCCGATAACGTACCTCTTTTGACGTCGCCGATAACGTACCTCTTTTGACGTCGCCGATAACGTACCTCTTCTGACGTCGCAGATA
Source organism: Neoaliturus tenellus (assembly GCA_030545055.2). Taxonomy (NCBI): domain Eukaryota; kingdom Metazoa; phylum Arthropoda; class Insecta; order Hemiptera; family Cicadellidae; genus Neoaliturus; species Neoaliturus tenellus. Next base: position 10,208 of record JAQYXR010001276.1, on the reverse strand, counting down.
ACGTACCTCTTCTGACGTCGCCGATAACGTACCTCTTTTGACGTCGCCCTCTCAAATTTCGTTATTAGGGTGATCAATTGCCTGCTAAACTGTCAAATCGGTCCGATCAAATCAGTTTCTTTAACGGTACTTTGTCAAGTTACTCAGAGGTCATAGAACTTGCTCAAATGAGGCAAACTAACATTATTCAATTGACTTCTGTTGACAAGTAAAATTAATAATAACAAACAAAAAAACACAACAAAACAGTATGGATTGTCAACTGCAAAACACGAATCTTGGAAAGGAGAACGAACAGGCTGCTTTTAGGCGCAGCTCACTTGTGCAGAGGTCTCCGACCTCAAAGACTGGGACGCCGACGGTTGGAATTAAAACCTCCCCTCCGCCGGCCCCGTTCAAGGCTGCTGGTGTCGCTGGATCATCGGCCGTAACAGGAAAGGAGAAAGATGAGGTTGATCTGGGTATGGGTGTGACCGAGCCGGTAACACCTCTAGCCAGGATGCAAGGAATCCCTCCCAGGAAGAGCCCTCTTCGTGCGGCATTCGAGCTGCAAATGCTTCGGCAGCAGCAGGACGACGCCCACGAGGAGGAAGACTCATGTCTGAAGAAGATGAAAGTTCTTTTGAGGGAGATGGCCAAGGTCCTCCTAATTCAAAAGAACATAAACAAGGCGATAAAAGAGGGGATCCCGAAACTCGAAGATGCTCTAGAAGAAATCGAGGAATGCCGGAAAATCAGGCTAAAGGCAGTGAAGCAGGAGCGCGATGTCACGAACCGAGTCATCTCCGCTTCACCTCAAGCTCATCTGGCTGAGTCCCAGACTCAAGCCAGAAAGCGAAAGAAGAGGCAGAGCGGTTCTTCGCCGGGAAGCCCTGAGCTTATTGAGGTGGACTCAGTGCCGAGACCGGTTTTTGTCACTGCGGCATCGCAGACATCTCCTGTCCAGGCTACTGAATCCGCCCCGGGCGCTGCCGTGATTCCAGCGGCTACTCCTGCAGAGGTTCCTGCCCCGGCGGCTAATCCTGCCTTGGCAGCAAACTCTGCCTCAACACCTTTGGGGGGCTGGAAGACGCGCCTGTCTAAGAAAGAAAGGAGGAGGCAGAAGCAAGCGGAGGCAGCTTCGAAAAGTGCGTCGAGGGTGGAGCGGACGCAAGTCTCAAACCCGGTTGGGGAGGCCTCTGGCAAGTCTGTCAGAAAGCCTAAACAACCCAGGCCTAAGAAGCCCAGGACGGAGGCAATCTTGATCAAGCCCTTAGGGGGGCGATCTTTTGCCGATGTTCTGGGTCAGATTAGATCGCAGGCCAAACCGGAAGAGACCGACACCGTTATCAAGTCTATTCGGCGAACCCAGAACGGGGATGTCCTCCTCGAACTGGGGAAGTCGAGTGACAAGATCGGTTTTGCCGCTTCCCTCAAGACTGCACTTGGGGACAAAGGCTCCATCAAGGCCCTAGAACCGAAGTGTTCGGTCGAGATTCGGGACCTTGATGTCCTCTCCACCGAAGATGAGGTGACCCGTGCGATCCAGGTGGCACTCCCGGAGATACCGGCCGATGGAGTGAGGGTATGGCTGACAAAGCCTAACCGAAGTCAACTCCGGATGGCTGTTGCTGAGATGAGCGAAAAGCACGCCAATAAGCTGCTTAGCCTTCAGCACCTCAGAGTTGGTTGGGTTAGTTGCAGGCTCAAACGGAGGGTGGTAGTTTCGAGATGCTTCCGCTGTCTCGGTTTCGGCCACTCCTCCCGAAACTGTAAAGGGCCCGACAGGAGTGCCAACTGCTTCCAGTGTGGAAGCCAAGGCCACAAACGTAAGGAATGTTCCTCGAGCCCCTCCTGCTTCCTCTGCAAGGATTCAGGCTCCAGTGCCCTCGGTCACTTACCCGGGTCTGGTCAGTGCGGTGCCTTCAGAGCCGCACTTGAACAGGCAAAAGGCAGCGGCCGGTAATTCGCATCCTCCAGGCCAACCTTCATAGATCCTGGGGAGCTGATAACCTTCTAGATCAGCTCGCCCGAGAACTTGGTGCTGACGCGCTCCTTATCAGTGAACAGTATCGGGACAGAGACCCAAACATTTGGATCTCGGACAGCCTCGGTACTGCTGCATTTTGGGCACGTAATACACGAGATGTTTTGGTGCGGAGTCACGGGCGCGGCCGAGGATTCGTCTGGGTTCGGTGTAGGGACGTGACTATCTTCAGTTGCTACCTCACACCCAACGAGGCCGTCCAGGACTTCCGCGACAAGATAGATAGCCTAGAGGAGTGCGTTCTTGGCACCACCGGGCATGTCGTCGTTGGTGGCGATTTCAACGCCAGGGCCGTCGAGTGGGGAATGCCCTCTACCAGCTCCCGGGGGAAATACATCCTGGATTTCATCGCCAGGGCCGGTCTTGTCGTCCTCAACCAGGGCGACACACCTACTTTTCGGCGCCCCGGGCAGAGAGGCACGATCCCCGACGTCACCTTTGCGTCTGAGTCGCTCCTTCCGAGGATCTCAGGCTGGAGGGTTGTGGAGGACTACACGGGTAGCGACCACCAATACATCGTTTTTGACCTGCATGATCAGGCAAATCGTCGAGTTTCCGCATTTCGGGAAGGGCCACGCCGGTGGAACACCAACAAACTGGACGTGGTCAAGTTCACCGAAGTCATCTCTCGGGGAGCACAGGGGAATCCTGGTGAGGCTGGGGCCGAGGCACTAGTAACATCCACGATGGAACTGATCGTCTCGGCCTGCGACCAGTCTATGCCGCGAAGGAAACCCCGACGCGACAAACAACCCGTTTACTGGTGGACTGAAGAGATTGCGGAACTCAGAAGAACATGTTTAAGAACTAGACGAGCCGCCACAAGAGCGAGAATTCCCGCAGACAGAGTTCGTAAGTCGGAGGCCTATAAAGCTGCGAGAAAATCTCTCCGCCAGGCGATAAACAGGAGCAAGGCGAATAGCTGGAGGAGACTTCGTGACGACGTTGACTCCGACCCGTGGGGCCTGGGTTACAAACTTGTAACACAGAAACTCGGCGCCCGCTCTCCACCTTCCATCATGGAGGGCGCCACCATGGGGAGGATCGTCGCTGCGTTGTTTCCTGAACATCCACAGCGACCGCTGGTTGACTTCGGACGGGTAGAGGACGTTCCACTCTTCACTTTCGAGGAGCTGGAAACCTCCGTTCTCTCGCTGAAGAGCAACAAGGCTCCTGGCCCGGACGGGATTCCCAGTGAGGCTTTAAAGAAAGTATTTTCAATTAACGCTGACTTGTTGTTGAGAATGTACAATGCCTGTTTGGTAGAAGGGGTGTTTCCGGCTCCCTGGAAAACAGCCAGGCTTGTACTGATCAGCAAGGGCAAAGGTGATCCCGAACTGCCGTCGTCCCACAGGCCTCTCTGCATGTTGGACACGGCTGGGAAGCTGTTCGAGAAGCTGATCCGTTCCCGCCTGACTTCTGCCGTGGAAGCTGCCGGGGACTTATGCCCCCGTCAGTACGGCTTCAGAAAGGGACGGTCAACGATCGACGCTGTCACCGAAGTTCAGAGAGCTGTGGAGAGAGCCGAGAGCCACAACCATTTCTCCCGCCGAGTAGTGCTTCTTGTTACGCTTGATGTCAAGAATGCCTTCAACTCGGCGAGGTGGGTCGATATGTTGGATGCGCTTCGCAACACCTTTCGTATTCCTGCATATCTGTTGCGGCTCATCGAGGATTATCTACGCTCTCGAAGCCTGATCTATGACACAAGGGACGGAACGCGGACGATGGAAGTCACTTCTGGTGCCGCACAAGGTTCAATACTCGGCCCGGATCTCTGGAACGTTGCCTATGACAGCCTCCTGAGGTCCGAGATGCCTGAGGAAACCACTTTGGTTGGGTACGCCGATGACGTCGCAGCTCTCATTGCTGCACGCAACGTTGATCTGGCCCAACTAAAGTTGAACCGAGTTATGCGGGTTGTCAACAACTGGATGTCCGATCACGGTCTCTCGCTTGCTCTTAGTAAGACGGAGATCGTGATTCTCACGAAGAAGAGGATCGACACCGTCGTCCCGTTTAGAGTGGGAAGGGAGGTGGTCACATCAACTCGTGCCGCCAAATACCTTGGGGTTATGGTGGACACCAAGTTAAGCTGGAGGGATCAGATCTTCCGTACGGCGGACAAGGCCGCTAAGGTAGTTACTCACCTTAGTAGGCTGATGGCCAATGTCGGGGGTCCCCGATCCAGCAGAAGACGTCTGTTGATGTCCGCGGTCCAGTCCGTGCTCCTTTACGGGGCAGAGGTGTGGGCAGGCGCTCTAGATAAGGAGTGCTACAGGCTGCGACTCGCCCGGGTTCAGCGTCAAGCCGCGCTCAGGGTGTGTTCCGCCTACCGGACAGTGCCCGAGCCTGCCGTCCTGGTGGTCGCCGGAGTCATCCCTGTCAAGCTCTTGGCAGGGGAGAGGAAAGCGATTTATCAGAGACAAGGCGAGATCGGCAAGGACACGGCAAGAACAGAAGAGCGCTCCCGAACCTTCCAGCAGTGGCAACACAGCTGGGAGCGCGACACCCGAGGACGATGGACTGCGCGACTTATCAAGCAGGTCCAACCATGGGTGGAACGGCGGCATGGGGAGGTGGACTACTACCTGACCCAATTTTTGACAGGTCACGGCTATTTTCGGTCGTACCTGAACCGGATGGGAAAGACCGGTTCACCGGACTGCATTTATTGCCCGGGTGTTCCCGACGATGCGGAACACACATTCTTCCGATGTCCCCGTTGGGAAGGGCCCCGCCTGGAGGCCACACAAATATTTGGTGCATTTTCGGTGGACTCGGTCTGCCAAAAGATTTTGGAGGATGAGGGCAACTGGGATTGTTTGTCACAGTTCGTCCGGGGCATCCTCCTGGAAAAGAAAACCGATCTGGACCGCGAAGTGGCCCAGATCCCTTGATAGAGCGGCTGGATAAGGAGCGAGCCCGACGGGCGTAAGCCAAATTTAGGCCTAGCCTGACGTAATGTGATAAACAATTCCAGGTTAGATTCCTAAAGAGTAGAGGAGGTTTTTTAGTGGGTAAACCCGTTTTTTAGGGGAGTCCCACACTACAGGCTGGCCACCTGTGTGCGTAATGCATTTTCCCTGCCTCTCCCTCAAAAAAAAAAAAAAAAAAGTAAAATTAATAATCATTAATATTGGATAACAATTTCAGTTACAAACTCTCAGATCGAATGTAGTCGAGAATTAAACATTTAAATTTTCAATATAAATAAAAAGTGTTATATATATTTAGTAATGAATTTACTAACTATTGTTTGAAAATTGGTAACAAAATGTGTTAAATTTCATTAGTAGCTAGTATCATAGTAAACTACTATTCCACCATACTCTTATTTGCACTAAGCACTTCATCATTGACCAAATAAATCCTTAAAAAAGTCTTAGTAATATTTATATATGAGCAACAAAATAGTAAGTATGAATAGTAACAATATCCGTAGAAAATTTCTCTATAGCTATGTTTAATACTATGAAAACATATATGCAGTGATATATTTAAAATAGGAAGCTGTTCAAAGTTGCAATGAGTCAACTTGATGGCATCAACGGCCTAGTAAATGGAACTGTTCCATTAATTATGGATGGTGTAGAGGAGGGGGACGTTTGGGGGGGGGGGGGGGGGGGTAGTGGCCAACGCTCATCCAATGATGATGAGACGCTACCATCAACAGTGGTAAGTGTGTTTAAACCGTTTTGCGACTCAAACATGAACATCTCTTTATTGTTTTAGCTCCACAAAGTCTACTTGTAGTTACTGTAGATAGGCTATTTACATACAAACAAGGCAAGGTTTGATACTAAAGAAAATTGAGATAGGAGACATACAATATTTGGAAAATCTAATATATTTTACATAACAAACAAAGTGATTATCACTTTAAATGTAAGGCTAGTATTAATGTTTGTACTTTATCATTTCGGGTTTATCAGTACCAATGCTTAAATTGTGTTATACTTTGCCTCAATCGAAACAACTTCTAGTCATCATTGCAAATATTTACTTAAATTATAAGTAACAATTCTTTGTTTGTGTATCAATTAATACACATATTGATTTGGGTTGGCTTTAGTTTACAAAATTGGCTAATTCTTGGCATCGATTCCTAAAATATACCCTACCAGCATTACAGTGATTAAAGTTAAAAAGTGCACGATTCTAAAATAGAATAAACTTTCTTGTTGTGCAAGCTAGGAATAATTAAACAATTTATAAAAATGAGCATTGAACACACATGTTCAGAAAGAAAACACACAAAAGTAAAGTTAGCAAAGAACGTTTTCGCGATAAGAAGCTGTTCCACAATATTTCAGCCAGGAATAATGAAGAAACAGAACAAGGTAAACGATGTCACTGCTTTCAAACTTTTACCATTAATTTATTCTGAACAAACAAAATCCATTTAAGGCTTCCAAAACAATTTTTTGTTTCACGTAACATTTTAAAATAACTACAGTAGATCATTATTTAGTAAATAGATATAAGTTACTCATCTTTTGTTATTATTTTTGTTCATATTTATTTCTAATCCAGGTTAAGTGTAAGAGAGGGCCATGTGGCCCTAACTTTGCCTGATTAAATAAAGAATTTTTCATTTTCATTTTCATTTTGTTTTTCATCGGTAATCGTCAAATGTAATTAGTTGAAGTTTTATTTGCCATTACCTCGATAACTCGAAATTCTGGTTAAATTGAATTATTTTTCAATACTATTAGAAAATCTTTCCTAAGTCGAATAAAAACCTAAACATTTCTATGGGGAAAGATTAACGGTCAAATTTTATCGAAGAGATATTAGTTCTACCCCTGTAACTCGAAATTCAGCTCAAAAGTCAAATTCAATTTTACATTTCACCTCCACAAGTCGGTTTACCTCTATATACCGAAGTGTTTTCTTCGACCTCCATAAGTTGAAACCCTGACTCATAGGTCGCAAAAGGTGTGTGACTCGTCCGTATTGTCAAAACGGCTGTCTCTATACTCTACTGAAAGTTAGCACTGTAAGTCCAAGTCAATAAAAATACTCTCACTGAAAATATTATTCGACTGTAATTGTTTTTGCAAAAATAATAGTTCCATCGTTGAGAGGAAGTTTAAAATAAAGGTACCGTGTAAAAAATGTGTAGTCCAAATATTTCCTAAGATCGGTAAACATTCTGTGGACGAGATGTTTGATAATGACTGAACTTAGTAGCAACTCAGACGCTTTCAACTAAGAAACACTCGGATACAAAGAGAAAATAGCACAATCGAGTCAACTGAGCGAGAGAAAGTAATTAAATTTGTTATTTATTACTTCCAGCTGTACAAAACTATCGTAAATCAAAAGTAAGCCTTTGTAATTACTTTATAATTAAATCTCCTCTCACCTTTATCTTACAAATTTTTTCATGCGATTACACCCACTAATGGTTTTTTTAACCTCGACTTATTTGTTGACATTACAACCATCAGTTACCAATTAGTTTTTAAGTAATAGGTTATCAATATAATAATTAATTATTGTTATCAATGCGATGGTAATTATTATTAATATTTTTTTAAATAAATATTCCTTGTATTGTTTATTTTCACTGAAAAAATTTGTCCTCCTACCCTTACACCTCATAAATCTTTTACCAAATATTCCGATCCTTCAATATAATTAAATTTACCATTGTAATTTCTATTTACTATTTTCCTTAATAAGAGAAACTTTGGTTATGTAATTGATTTGTTTTGTTTTTATGGTTACTTTATAAATACAACTATACAAAAATAAACGCTTTTTTAAGTTTACAAAACTTTGAATAAGATAAGAAATTCAGCCTAACTAGATACGGTATATTTATTTATACTCAATAAATCAGATAAAAATAACTGGCTTAATCTCAAATCTTCACTTAATAGTTAGAGATTCATCAGTGGCAAAACGTACAATAAAAAAATAATAATAATAACAAAAAAATTAAAAAAATATTTGTTACGTGGAATCAGAGCAAAAGACTTAATGCTATTTTATGCTGTTTTGATGCTATTTCATTAAACAAAAACATTAATTGTAAAATAAATAAGACCCAGTTGGGATTCCTCTCCTTAAATACGTAAAATACAAATGTATATGTGATTGTTGATTTCTATTGTGCATTGCATTTATGAACAATAGCAGAATATTTCAGAAAAATTATAGCCATCATGGTTTTCTAGGTTACTATTTCTAAGTAAATTTATTCAAGACGTGGTTAAACATTTACTTTACAAGTTATGTTATTCATAACATGACATTAGTTTCAAACGGATTATTGCAAGCTTGATTGTCCGTTGGCACCACTTGGAGGCATAATCAGCTGTTTCAGACTTGCTAATCCTTGCAACCCTCTTCGATATGTATTCACGCCACTCCATTGTTGATGAGATGAGCATACAGTTATATAACATGGTTCATACATAAAATAAATTCAAATTCTTTTTTGTTCTGAAAACGTTTAAATTTAATTGTTACACTATATACAAAGTTATGTACTTGTATTGTAAACCGGAATTTTTCAATAAATGTAGACGTACTAAATAAACCGCAGTATAGTAGGTAGAATGGTCTGTTATTCATAAAACCTGACTTTGCTACTAGTTCTACACTTTAATTGGGGAATAATATCCCCCATACATAGAGTTAATTTTACCACAAAAAATTCATAAAAACTAATATTGGATGTTTTATTCATCCATTGTTAAAACTTGGTTGTTAAAAAATTGTTTTTTGGGTAAAAAAATTTGATTAACAATTAAATTAATGTTTCTCGACTATTTTAAAGATAAGCAACATTTAAGGATTACATTTTTTATTTCAAAAAGTATTCAACCTTCTTTTTGTCCATTTGCCCCGTAAACCTAAATTAAATATGATATTTCGCTATATAATGTGCTCTATATATAATCTGCTGTAATGCTTGTCAGTCAATATTGATAAAAATTGTCGGGCAGTGCAAAACTTAAACATTTAGAACTTCTTCCTTTTTATTAGCAACACAATCAAGTAGTCGAGGAGCTTTAATTGGTTTAAATTTTAAAGTCTACCCTGATGAAGTTGTATTTCCACATCCGTTTTTGCTTTGAAAACACAAAGTATCTAAAAAATCTGATATATAAAATTAAAAAAAAATTGTGTCATAATATTTATATATTTTAAATTTATATACTATTCATGTTATCCTTTGGTTCTCGTGTGGATATTTAAATTAATAGGATATTTGAAGGAAATCCTGGTTTTTGTAATACAATTTCTTGATTGTTAGTGCTAAATGTCATTAGCTTATTTATTACAACTGGTGGAAACTGTAATGAAAACTCTTTGTTATTTATGGGGCCAATGAACATCGCCGGAAAGCCCTCAAACAATGGGGCTTTGTTTTTTACATTTTCGGGTTGGATGAGATCATATTTACTGCATGTAATAAACTCAGTATTATTTATTATTGTTTTAAATGACTAATTATAGACTGGTGTTATTTATAACAATATTTATTTATTAAACCACATATCACTCAAATTATTGCAATTGTGAGTTTATTAATATATTTTAACCAGGAATTCGTGGAATGAAATACCAAAGAAGGTTCGTGCATCTATTTTAATATTTTGTACATACAGTAAAATTTGGAATATTAGCCTACATAATTTTGTATCAACAATAAATATCCAGTTTTTAATGATATGTATTTTAAATTACAATCTCAAACAATTTATACTATTGAATAATCGGCGACTTTAATTAAAAATATACTTGATGAATAAAAAAATTTAGGTTACAGAAATTGGTTTTAAAGTGTCATGATGGTTTTTAGAAGCCATTAATCAAAGCAAGAAAACAATTTGAGAGAGTCTTGAAAAAAGAAATTGAAAAAGTTTTAAATTCTCGTTAGTTTCAAGAAGTAATGTAAATACTGACGGAACTAATAGTAAACTAACTAAATAAAAGAATCATTACATTCCATGATAATGTTATAAGTTAGCATTTTAAATTATCATATTAATATCGAAGCCAATAACACTAAATTATTAAGGGTGATATCATATACACATACACATTGATTGACCTAAGCTATCGACTTTAAAGTATAACATTTTATTAAAATATGCTTCAAACTACAACCTCGAGGCACCGTATTACAAAAACATAAAAGTAAAGTAAATCAGCACATTTT
>JAQYXR010001275.1:0-36498 GCA_030545055.2 Neoaliturus tenellus | reverse complement strand
CACCGGAAAATAATTTGTTGATAAAGACGTCCCCCTCCCCGATGATGGGCCGTGATGCGCCGAGGGTCGCCGGGATTGGCGCGCCGGGCCCCGGCCCAGCCCATTGGTCCTCACCCGCATCGATTTTTTTCTGGGCGGAGCCGGGGAGGCGCCGGGGGAGTTTTAAACGTATTTTTCACCCCCTCGTTCAGCACTGCTTTCATCGGACTTTGTCATTGGCCCGACCCGGCTTGGATAATATACGGAATAATTAATATCGCAGCCCCCCGGCTCTAATACCGACTTTATACTTTCCTCCTCGCCTATTACGACGCCTCATCACGCCGGTTTATTTCTCCCTTCATAACAACGGCCTCGACAATGTTGGCGAGCCCTTTATGGCTCCTTGCATCTCTAACCGGGCTCGCTCCGCCAGAGCCTAATTAACTGTTAACTGTTTCTCCTCCACAACTCCCCCCTACCAGTATTATGAGGGGGGGGGGGGGGTTAACGTGGACACTTGAGAACCGTCCTCTCCAGCTATTAGCTTTTACTTAATTGATAATTCGATTAAAACTCTGCACGATGAGTGTTCATTTTAAGTAGTGCTTAATCGAAAGCAGTTTGGTCAATACTTTGTTGTTTAATCAATTTACTTTAAGGAATCACTAGATACATAATGAATAGTTTGGTTAACCGCTGAATAAGTTGTCATTGTGGGAAACGATGTTAAAGTAGGAATTTCAATAGTATTGAGTAGAAAGATGTATATTAGTCCGTACCGCCTCGGTGCGCACCGAGCAGACAAAGGCGAATAAGGTAAAGAATTAATTCGATAGCCGCACGTGGAAAGGGGTAGAAATTGAAATTGTAGGGTTCCAAAGGAAGAATTAGACTTTCACCGCCATAATATCAGAATATGAGAGGGGCGGAATTGGGAATAGAGCACTATAAGAAAACTAAAATAGATATTTTGGTTATGTATTTCATATACCTTTATTGTTTGTCGTTTGTACAAAAAAATATTTATTTGAAATCAGCAATTATTCACAATCAAACTTTTGACAAGTGAAAAAACCAACAATGGTTTGTCTACACTTTAATTAGAACTAAGCACATTTTTTCAATTCAAATAAGATTCACTCAATCAGCAATCTGAACCGTTTTCGTCAAAGTCTTCACCCGTTTCTTCAAACCCTAACTAGGTACCGGAAGTTTATCACCAAAGACTAATACAGCATACAATAAAGTGGCAGAAAACTGATTTAAGTTTTTAATATTTTGGATAACAAAAATATAATTTTCTTTTAATTTTTGAGGGATATCATCCGTATTAAATATCACTGAAAATAATTAAATTCACGAGCTTAATGTAAAATATATACCACTTTCTTTTTTTAACAAATATCATACAGAACTTATTTTCAGGTCGCTGGCGTAAAAACATAGAAATCTTCGTAAAGCAACAAAAGGAATAAAAGCTGCAATTCCATTTCTCCCAAGCACTTTTGATTCTTTGCCAAAAGCATTTAAATTTTGAACACTACTTATTGTTCTTCTTATTTCATGATCTAGACTGAATCAAATTGTTAAACTCGTGTACAGTCATCGGTCAATTTATGATAACTTTTATCACAGTTGTACATAAGATGATTAAACAAAAAAAAATGTGATTGTAGGCCTAATTTTTAAAAATTAATATTTGTTTAAATTCCTTAGAGAGATCATTAATTACAACACTTGTAATTTTACAACAACCTGTCCAGATCTTAATTACTGGGTATTTAATATAAAAACTAGAATAATACTAAAGGAAGTACTACTAAAGTATCACTGGGTCGATTATGATTATAAAAACCACATGTTAACTGCGTCCTTTAATAGTGATCGTGGTCCTTTGATTCTCCATCAGTAAATTATGTTGTGCCATCGGAAATAGCTATTTGTGTAATAAGAGCGTAAAGTACGTCATTGCCACTCGAGAATTGTAGATGGCCGCACGAAGCGTCAGCTGAGTGCGGCCAAACAATGCGAGAGTGGTAATGACTATTTGCGCTCGTAATACACACAAGATTTTTCCTACCAACATAATTGTTACGTATTACAGGTTTTATTGTATACAAAATGTCATTTACCTACATTATTTTTATTTGTTTCTGTTGGAACACAATGTTAACTATCAAACATAACCTCAAACTAAAAAATAAGTAATTACTAAACGACAACAATGAATAACAGCTGTAGCATGGTTTGTAATAACAGCTGATTTAAAATTGCAGTTTGATCTAGCGTGCGGTAAAGAATCATTGCCGCTCTAGAGCGGGAAAGAAACGGAAACCGGAAATGAACTGTTTTGCATAGGGGTTACAGGTGTCTCAATGCGATTATTTCCACGCAGTGGTAGGAAAAGTAATAAACTCATACTGTACAAATAAAAATACAGTTATATTTGACCGGTATACAGATGTTACATTTGGCGGATATGTATATGGTTATATATGCCTAATTCAACTTTACGAGTATTAAGTATCTCGTAAATTTTTATTTTCTCTAAAGATAACAATATTTTCCTTCAGCCATGTTTGTGATAAAGATCTAACTGTACAAAATTTAGAAAACAGAAGCATTTCAAGAAGTCACTGTGGCGGGAAATTATTTATCGTCTCCGACAACCCATCTAGTGAGGAAATCATGTTCCGGTTGTATAAATCGAGTTCTATGGTCGAAACTAGTTGCAGTAGCAACATACCCCCGTCGCAGCAGACCTGCGTCCTCAGCGAATTTTCATAGGGATTTGATATTTTATATTTTCCCCATTAATACCATAGGAATGAGTATGTAGGTTTGCTTCCATAGGATATTGTTAGAAAATGTTAGTTGTTATGAAATATAATGATTAAATTAGGTAAATATAAAATTGTATCGATATTCGGCTCATTTTAAATTTTCCCCATAAACCCCATGGGGGGTGAGTACTGTATGTAGGTTTGCCACCATATGGGTGTTGTAAGCAAATATCAGTTAGACCCTACCTAGTGAAGGTACATACAAATTATACCAAGTTATGTCAATAAATAAGTGAGGGTTCTATTGATTTCCCATAAGATTAACATGGAAAACCTGTTTTTATTTTTTCTCCGTAATCTGTTAAGCTAATTAAAAATTCAAAATACTAAATTGCTTGTTTTTTAAGCTCTTTAAAATCGTTTTAGTTAAAATTGTTAAATTTTGAAATTTGAGGTTCAAAAATGAAAAAAAACCCATTTTTACCCTTTTGAAACCATAAAATCAAGTTCCCATAACCCGATCATGTTGGTTCGCGAACTCATGAAAATAGACCTGGTGTTACCTTCATGCCAAATTTCATTAAAATCGGAGGTCCCCTTCAAAAGTTATTGGTACCACGGACAGATATATAGATAGATAGATATATGAACATATACATGATAAGTTTGTTATTGCATAAACATTTTTTTTATTCCATAGTTTACAAATAGGTGTTCACAAAGCATATTTTGTTATTAGACACGGTAGTAAAAATATTTATTTTCAACGATGTTGTAAGAGCGCAATCATAGAATCATATCAAATAATATTTCATCAAAATGTTCATAGAACAGTATTATATTTTAAATAATTTTAAAAAAGTTTAAAAGGCTAATATCCACCTTGACTTCAAAATTCTTCACAAATAAAACACGCCAAATTCAAATTACTCCGCTTTTTTAACCGGTTACCGCGATTTTCCCACCAATAGACTATAAAAATATTCTCAACCCAACGAACGCATTTGTAGCTCGCAAGACCCAAGTGTGAAGTGAGTATAGGCACGTGAACAGTTATGTTCTCGTATGTTTCGCCGCGCGGCCGCTTTGCATATATACCCGGGCAGCGACAGTGGTATACCGGGAGGACCGATGGTTCTAGGTGACCCACGGCGTCAGCCGAACCACATTCTAATACACCAACAGGTACAGCTCTTCCATCAGTTCGGCACGCTGGTCGTCGCCAACTGATGGAATACCTTCACCTTAGAACCGGCCTTTGTTCTCCTTTTGCTACCATCCATCGATTTATTTTCAAACCGAATTACAGGAATATATTTAGTACTTTATTTTTTATGATTAAAATATTTGTTTATTCAGTTTTAGTATGATAAATCACTATATTTGTAAATGATAAATGCTAAGGTTTCACATTTAAGAGAATAAATTCTCTACCCATTTCACTACTTCTATAAGTGACAAATAAAACGATTATAAACAGTCAAACAAACCATGGATTAGAACTCTTTGTTTTTGAAGTTGTTTGGAATTCGTCATTTACAATAAATAATTGTTTGTATCTGACAATAAGTAGAAGAGTAAATATAATGATATGTATATGGTACTACGATATGTGTATGGTACTATGATATTATGTAAATGGTGATATGTAGAAAATGTTACTATGTCAAATGTTACTATGAAAACAATAATAACAACATTATTTTAATGTTATATTTGAAAGGCAGCTTAGCAACGGAGTAAAAAGTCGTGAGTGGACCTACAGTTTTACAACTGTTTATATACGCTTGCAGACAGCTCGAGAAGTGTGCCATTTTAGGGTAAATTAGCCTATTTACATCTGTAAAACTGTTACCGGTACAAATTTTCGCGGTTGTGTATTTGGTAAATTAATGTACTACACCGTACAATCCCTTATCCTAACAATGTTATGGTCAATTAATTAGCATTAGCATTGTTGCTGTCACCTGATGTAAATCGATCAATAATAAACTTTGGACAACATATATTGATAATTTATATACTTCTTCGAATCAATACTTTGTTTTCTTGACCTAACAATAATAGGCCTACGCACTCAAATTCAAATGAGTAATAAAATAACCATGATTGAATATACGGTTCTGTATAAATCCTCTCTCTCTCTCTCTCTCTCTCTCTCTCTCTCTCTCTCTCTCTCTCTCTCTCTCTCTCTCTCTCTCTCTCTCTCTCTCTCTCTCTCTCTCTCTCTCTCTCTCTTAAAGGGTTAAGCTTAATCTCTTAATCGAGTTAGTTAAGCTGGAGGATGAATTGTTGCATTGCGAATGTATGGTCTATTTGATAATAATAATAAATTTGTTTCATTGTTGGTATTATTGAACGCCAAAAGAAAGGCAAAGCCATCACTCAATTTTGTACACCAATTCTTTTTGCAAAAATGTGACGTGTCAGCAATAATTTTGAACAAATGTAACAGAGATGAATCCTCATATAACTAAAACAATATAATATTGGTGATAAAAAAATCTAACAAGTACACTGGATACTATACGATACACTAAATAGTCTAATACCAACACAATTTTTGTTAATATTTATAAAGTTGAATTGAAAAAAAACTACTATACCTTGAAAGAGCATATCTCGTTTTACAAATTTACATAAAACGTTGTATAGCGCAGCCCTTATTCTTTAAAGCTATAGGCCTACCTTATTACAGTGCATTATTTGTTTTCATATTCTTTTATTTCAAATTGTAAATTCAAACTACAGTACAACTTAAATAAGCTAAAATGTTTTATTTTTAGAATCTTTATATCGACTGCATCAACGCTACTTTCATAGAATCGTCTACAAAATGGAAGTGTCTACTTTTATCTTTGTATACTATTCAGCATTTTAGTTATTACGACCTCAACTGGTAATCTATTCTGTGTTTTGTTTTTAGGTTTAATAGTTTTATCCTTTTACTTTACTTTTATTTAAACAAAAAAGTTCATAACCACGAGTAGGCCTATAAATTGCGATTTAATAACAGATGAATTGTTATTATTACAGTAGCATTAAGTAATTCATCAATAACTGGCTACAAAATGATCCAAAGTAGGGGTTTGTAGGGTTTTTATCCAAGATATAGGGCAACAAAGGAAAAACTAGAACCAACCATAAAATGTATAACCATTTGTTTTATACAGTACTCTTATGTGTTTACAACCTTGTTAAAACCTCTGTTAACGTAAGAGAAGAAAAACGCTTTGAAGTTTCATCAAAATTCGGCTTAAGCGTAGGCCTACTGATTTCACAAGTGTATTTGAGATATGCATATTAGATATAAAAATTATATTTGGATATGTAGGTATATCAAACAAGGGATTTAAGTATACTACTTAAACGATTAAATACTAGTACGATTAGCTACTTATATTTGTTATACATACCCTAATGTACAGAATACTTATGGCTTAGTAGCCTATGCATAACTCAAACATACTCGGGAATCAGTAGGCCTGCGCGCAAGCCAAATGTTTATTTTACTTCAACGTGTTTTTCTTCTCCTCCTTTAACAGATGTTTAACACGCTTTTAAATATGAAAAACAAATGGTTATACATTTTAAGGCTGGTTCTTCCGTTGTTTCCGTATATCAGTTAACATTAATATTCAATGTTTCAATTTCTAAACCAGATTCTGAGATTTAATAAGGCAAATCAAATAAAAACAAATTGTTTTTATTTGACAAACAAATTGTTATCAAATAATAACAAATTGTAGGATTACAATTTAGTTTAAAAACAAAAGGATTAGTAACAATGATGAAATCAGCTGTTAACTATAGAAGTAGAATCTACGTGTTACAGATTACAGATTCAACAAATATACCAGAGTGCAGCACCCGTAGGCCTATGGCCTAGGGCCTATAAAAACAGTCTAAAAGGCGAGTGAGCGCAGCGAATGAGATCTTCTTGAATAGAAACAATCCCTTTAGCACTTGGCATTTTAGCACACTGACTATCACTGATATTACAGTATAACCTCGATAGTTCGACTCTCGATAGTTCGACACTCCTGATAGTTCGACACTCCTGATAGTTCGACAGGGTCCATGACAACTTATCATGTTAATAATGACCAATAGTGTCCATGTTGGAGCCTGACAAAGGTGAAAATGTAAACAAATTGGCGAATGATTTGAATGTTGTTTATATTCAAGTTCAATTATATTATTTTTTCACTAAAATTTAATGTTTCCTAAATTCAAATTATGATTTTTATACTCCCAGTGTTAAAATTTCCCATATACTCCCTATAGTTCGACATTTCGATAGTTCGACACTCTCTAAGTCCACAAAGTGTCGAACTATCGAGGTTCTACTTTTACTACATAGAAATGTTTAACTTTACCGAGCAATTGCTCCGAGCAAATTGCTTGGGGGCCGAGGCCCCCAGGCAATATTATTGTTGTTCAACATTTAGAACATTGTCTTGCAATGTCTCTTGCACACTGGTTATACAACTGACAATAAATACTTTTTGATGTCCAAGAATCTATCCCAGGTACAAAACTTTCCTTCTGGGTTTTATGGGGTTGTTGGCGGCCGGTCCAGCCCGGATCTAGGACGACGGAATCAAGGACGCATGTAATTGTTTGTCGTCGGGAATCCCCGTGCCAAAGTCGCCGCCGGTCCGGGGCCATATATCTGCCCGGCCGGCCCTTGGTCGCTACCCCGCGCCGCCAGCCAGGCTACCTAACACTATTGTCCTCATTTCGTCACGTCTAATACTGTTTAATTTGACCATTATTCCTCCCTGATGGTGTTAGAAGGGTCCTTTAAATCCAGGAAAACAAACAAAGGCCGGCTTTTGACTTTGGAACCGGTGTAGGTAGCAGGCGGCAGTGTCGACGTTCGGCGAACAACTCCGACTCCACCTTCCGACACCGGGGGTAGCACGGGCGGCCCGGGTCGGCACTGGGGGGATTAGCCGGGGACAACAAACATAGCCCAAAAGGCACAGTAAATTCCGCAGCATAACTGGAATGCCGCAACAATCCAAACGTTTGGCGTGTCTCTGGAATGTTCTCAGTCGATGAGGACTCCCAAGAGCTGCATTCTTTTCTAGTACTGTACCTTTTAGTGTAGTCATATTAGTGAGGAAAATTAAATAATTTTTGGAAAGACAATTACTTTTAAAATTTGTTCTGTAGCATCCCCTGACACCTTCCTTCGAAAACAACCCTAAAACCCGTGGGGATCATGCCCAAAAAATGAGGGGTTGACACATGACTAAGGAATTACAATAAAATTTTATATTAGGCATACTAAATTTTAAAAACATTCCAGGAGGTTTATATATTAAAGGCCTAAGAATATAGAAAGCAATGCTGTAAACCCGACCTCAACAGCCGGGCGATAAATGGCAGTTGTTTGTTCAAAACTTAGAACAAAACAATATTATCAAAACTTTTAAATGCAATGACTTCTCACATATTTGACCTTTTGAGGTCTGGTTTTTGGCTATGTACTCTCCTTACTAAGACCTTTAAAATTATGCATAGCATGACTATGGATTAAGAAAAAAATTTCAGAACTTCCTCTTTGGGACGTCTATGTAGAGGGTGGTTCAAGGGTAGGCCCCCCCTAATATGATATTCATATGTCAAGCTATCTGCATTTTCAAAGGTAATTGTAAAAGCAAACGATTGCCGCAAACCGTACCTCAAAAGGTCAAGTATTTCGATTATTATTATTTTTTAAGAGTTTAAGTCAAAATTTTATTTTTGTTCAAAGTTTGACAGGCTGCCATTTTTTACCAAATTTGGTAGAGATATGTAATTCTACGTTTATTCGGATGAGTTCGTAAACCAGACATATCGATCTACCGGAAGGGGTAGTTTTGGGGGGTTTTGTACACCAAAAATGGGGTTTTGCGTTTTTCGTATGTAACTTTAAAAAATTTTGAATTTTGATTATTACCACTGGATTAAGCTAAAAAAACACACAATTTAGTACTATAAAGCTTTGCTCTATCTCCATTGGTTACCGAATAATTAAAAAGTCTAAAGACAGTACATTGCATTTTGGGGCTCCAATGTTAATCTTTTGGAGAATGAGGATGTGTTGATATTTCACTTATTAACCAATACTTTTGGTGAAACTTGGTATTTAGTTTCATTTGGTTGAGATCCATCCATTTATTGTAAAATATCTTTGTATTTGTACTAATCATGACAGCAAACCTGATATTCTTTTCCGATGTTAATTATATGGAGAATAGGCAAATTATTTTATTTATGGACATATATTGATTAAATTTAGTATATGGGTTTGTATTTCGAGATAATTTTTTTTTATGCTTAAAATACCTACTTTTAGTGTTTTCCATGGCAGCATACCTGCATAGGCTACTCTTTCCCTATATTTATCATAATAGACATAGATATAAACATCAATTTCGTTATTCATGAGCACGAGTTGAAATTATGTTTACAGGTCCATCTGATTAAAATTAATATTACTAATTTTGAAATTCGCTGAGTAGGCAGGTCTGCTTCAACGGGGGGTATTTTAGACTACGTTACACTCGTCTAAACTTCGTGGTTTATGATTACACCTGGACACATCTCATAAGGTATTGCCATCACAGAAAAAGTCACACGCTGAGAAGTCGGAAAAATTGGGAGGCCAAGGAACATCACCAAAACGAGAGGAAATCTGAACAGGAAACATCCAATATAAATTAAGAATCATCTTCACCCCTGTACCAGTAGCCCATTGTTGCGCAGTCGGCAATGTTAACCATACGACTTTTAATACTAAACAAGATATTTTATTCCCCTGTTCGGACGCCGTTTTTCAACCGAACTTGGTAAGTGTTTAGTTGAATAATATTAGGCCCCTCACACCTCATTTTTTTTTTTAATTTAACAAATATTACTCTCTGTGAAGTCGCAAAATACGATTTTTTCGTAGTAATATGTATTAAATTTTCAAAATTTCGAGGTATGAGGGGCCTAATATAACTATTCAACTAAATACTTACCAAGTTTAAAGAAATTCGGTTGAATAACTGCATCTGAAATAGGGGAATAAAATACCATGTTTTAGCATAAAAGCCCTATGGTTAACATTGCAAACCGCGCAACAATGGGCTACTGGCACAGAGGTGATGAAGATGACTCTTAAGGGGTTAATTTAAAACTGTTTAGAACCTCATCACTTCACGTGCGTGTGGTTTGTAAACACAAACCACGAAATTTGTACCAGATGAAGAAAGCAATTATTTAAGAAAATATTGTCATCCCCTCGGAAATAAATAGCAACAACAAATAATAATTAGGTGCGTTTATTCCATGATAATTAGGTTTTAGGAAGACACTCGAGTCCTGTATTTAAAATGATGAATACCTTGACGACATTATTTTACACAAATAACTGATATGGTAGGTAACTTTGACAGGTTCCATAGTAAATAATGAATTTTGATTTTGTATAAATAATACAGAAGTATTTTTAAAATTGGCTGAGTAATGATTAATTAAAAACCGTCCGTCTCCCATGTGTCACAATGTATTACAATGTTTCAGTTTGTAGTATGTTTTATACTTCGTTATATCAATTTCCACGGCAAAAGGAGGCAAACAATTAAGTAATAAATTAAAAACAAAAAAGTTTTTTATAAATATCCTATGGATGGATCCTCAACAATCTTGAAAGATAAGAGTTTAAACAAAAAATGTAAGCTATTTAAGTTGTAATAAAATCCAAAGAATCCAAGTAAACATAGATAATATTACGAATAACTAAGTTGAAGTGTTAACCATACGTTCAACTGCTATATGTCAATGATAATTTTTAAAAGTATACAGGGTGATTACAAATTAAATAAACCGTTTGGATAGCTTGTATACAAACTTTATTATTTAAAAGTTTAGATCATTACATACATGATTATGTAGAAGATTTTTTAAGAGTTTTTATTGAAAATATTTACAGATGTTCAATATGTGCACAATTTGCAACATAACAGTTGTCAACACAGTAGTCGAACTCTGACCACACACGACTAAGCATCTCACAGTCAACTGTAGCAAGAGCATTTGTGATTCGTTGTTTAAGATCATCGATATCAATATGAACATCTGTAAATATTTTCAATAAAAACTTAAAGAATTCTTGTATATCATCATGTAAGTAATAATCTAAATTTTTAAATAATAAATTTTTTACAGGCTATCCAAACTGTCTATTTAATTTGTAATTAGCCTGTACTTTAGCTAAAGGATAAAATGGCAAATCATGTGAACTAAATGCATTTCTAGAGTATTATTTGAGTGACGGTATACGGCCTGCAATTTTGGCTTATGCTATGTTTATCTGTTTAATTCATAGAACTATATAAATACACCTGGAACGCTCACGCCGTTATCAAAACCCGCAACCTGGTGGGAAGAGAGCAAGCAAGAACGACCAAATTACGATTCTGGCAGTGCACGCGCTGTCATTCACACTCTTGCTTCTCGCACATACGATAGATAAATAAATTGAACTGTATGTATTCTTAATCTGCATAGATTTCTGATTCCAACAGTATAAAAATATTTGGTATATTGAGTATTATGAAGGTAAAAAAATACAAAAACAAATACTTTTGAATACGTACTTTTGAAATGGAAAAGTTTCCAAGCGAGACAATTTTTTTTTGACTTTGGGACTAAAAACAAACTTTCAGCTGCAAAGTTTCAGATTATGATTTGATCTAAAAAGTTCACATTTAACATCCTTCGTAACATTCTTAGTTTGTCTAATAATTGAGCACAAAGCAGTAGATAAGTGTTTACCTGCCGCTACCAAACTAGTGGTTATTCAACACTGTGCTATTGCACTTTTGAGATAATAATGTTTTTTTTCAGGCGGGGCAATGATTTTAAAAATCATGAAATAAACGTATTCTATTCTAAAGTTTCTAAGGTTTTGACAGTTTTACATTCAAGTCCGTGCTTACTTTCAAGGCTGGTTTAATTACATTACCATTTCATGAAAATAACCTTATTTTTCTAACTCGTAAGTGTACAAGTAAACAGTTGAGGCAAAACTCCATTTAAAATCCCCCTTTTCCCAGATCGGGCGAAAAAAATTCCCGTGCCCAAAGACTGGCGTAGGCGTTTAGGAAAGACATGATGATGATGATGTGCATATTTGGAAGGGGGTAAGTCCCTGTGGTATTGGGTAGCATAAGTGGCATGTATCATAATTTACATCGTAATTTAATTATCATAAAGCTCCATGCTCCATGTGGATGCATTATCCGAACTAATTAGTTTGCATGTCAAATGGGTGTAACAGCCAGGTGCAAAAAATTGAAGATATCAAGACTAGTTTTCGTTATCTCAGAGTTATTTGTTATCTCCAGAATCAAGTTGAACATTTACCATCACTAGTATCCAGCAGAAAACACAGAAAAGACGTGTCTAGCAGTTTACTGCTGGAAATTCAACTGTTGCATCCCTGCAGTAGGCTACTTTGGACATGTTGGTCTTGCATTACAAAACTTATAGTTACACCTCTGTTTGGATTTTAGGTATAATTATTCTTTGTGTATGTTAAAAGAGATATTTTAATTATTTGTAAAACCAATTAATATTTTCATTAATGAACTTAAATTAATTGTTTTACAAAAAAAAACCCGTATCTTATAACATCGTATGAATAAAGTATATTTCTGTATTATGTATGTATACTGATCACGAAAATAATTCTATTTTATGAAAATTTAGCAAATAACTTGGTTATGAGATAAAAATAATATTTATATAGGTTTCTATGTTAAGACGAATATTATTTCGTTATAAACTAGGATTGAAATCCTAGTTTATAACTAGGATATTAAGTTTTATGGAGTTAAAAACAAAACAATGTAAATGCCGAAAACCAGATTCTCTAGTATTAACGTGTGTTCTGCATTGTAGCCATTTAATAAATTATAGAATACTGTGCTAATTTTTTATTACAGTTAATTAAATTAATTTAATTATAAAAATTAATTTATTAAAAAAAACAAAAGAAGGTTTATAAGTAGTAAAATCAGTTGATAAGTAAGCAGCTCACATATGTTTCACTTTCAACACGTACTTCCGAAATCAGACAACCATAGTTGTATAACTTATTAAAACATCTGAAAGGCGAGTGAGCAAAGCGAACGAGCTTGTCGTTGGGCGAGGGGGTGAAGCGAATGAGCTCGTCTTGAAAAGAAACGAGACTTTTGGGACTCGGAGTTCTATGTAGGCCTAAATGAGATTATTATGACTTTAAAAGAATTGTTTAAGTTTACCGAGCAAATGCTCGGCCCCCTGGTATAAAGGCCATTACCCGTTCGATAACTTAGCATCCTGTTGAACATATTTTTATCAAGAATCGATAAATATTTATTACGTTCCGACCCCTTAAACTTGCAAAGGGAGGGGTTAGAACATCATTCATCTGTTTTTCAATCGTCTCACTCCCTTATTTAACGATTCCCCCATAAAAACATTGCACACTCTAGGGAGCAGGGGATGATCGAGGGGGGTCGGCCTGATAATTAGCAAGGAGGGGGAGAAAAAGTTTCTGTATATCATTTTAATAGGGAAAGTTTTATTGCTTATTATCAGCTGGTTCGGAGAGAAACCGGTGTGAGTTTACTTGTGTTGGAGAAATGGTGGTGAGTTTAATTCTGTTTAGAAACGCACTTTGAGGAAATGTACGCATGTACGCACTGTTTAGGAATGCTTTTTCGAGGTCATAACCAACAATTGATTGATTTTGTTTCCATCATCTTCCTTATGTACATTTAACTATAAAATAATTACATTGCTATATAAAGATAAAATTATTTCTTAGAGCTTTTAGAACTTTTAAATTAAAAACAGCATCGAATACGAACAATTAAGCCGTAACATAAACACACAACGCAAAAAATTGTTTTCCTTTATCTTAATACATATTCCAAACAACAAGATTTCTCAACAACAAATGTTTCGTTAGTGTATTTTATTCACGTTTTAATATAAAAATACGCTTCAGTTGCTTTACCAAGCCGAAGATGACATTGAGTCCCGGGAGTTGAACCCCCCAAGGCTCTACCTTGAACTAACGACTGATAATAAGGTCGTTTTTGCTCTGTAAATGCAAAAATCCAATTTTTCGCCTTGAACTACTACCTTGTAACTATGAGATAAAATGTATATATTTTTCACAAATACTTTGCGGACTTTGTAGGTCAGAAGTACTAAAATCTCCGTACGTAGTCTTCAGAAACTTATTTAGTCTACAGAGTTGAAATTTCGGCTGTGTATAGAATTAATTAATCTTTTAACCTAACATAAATTTAGTTTTAAGAAATAATAAAACAACAAAAAATTTGGTCACTGAAAATTTGGTTTTTACCTTCTTGGATTTTAATTAATTTGATTTTGAAATTGTGTCATTTTGAACACTAACATATGGTAAATCAAATCCAAAAAAATTACAGATTTATTCAATGTATTTTTCCCAGGAGAGTTGTACAACAAACATTTTTAAACGCCTGCGCGAAAAGGGCAGCCATCCGCGCTGTGCCTAAGCAATGCGTAGCGCGACACTGCTGCGTTGGCGGCGCGGCGGCGGCGTCTGGGGAACTACTTTACGTGTACTCGCCAACAGGAATAGAGGAAGCTCGCGGCAGCACCTTATACATTCATATTAGGGCATAAATAAAACAATACCTTATACCTTCGCTTTTATTTGATGGATTATATATATATATAACGAATAGGTGCAATAATGCGTGACCAACAAATGATTTGCCTTTATTTTAGTAGTACCAATCAGATTTAGAGTTTATCTTTGCAACACAATGAATGCATTGTATGTAATTTTGTATTTTCTAAAATAAATTTTTGTTTGTTTCCCAAAATTATGATTTTCAATTCCTTTTGTTTCTACCAAGACAAAAAATTTCAAGGGATTGTAAGTAGCTCTTGCATTTTGGATGACATTTATTTTATTCAGTCGACAAAGAAACTTTTAGTCTTGTTCCGGTTTATCAGCATAATTGATTTATAATCAATTGAAATTAAATGTATAGTATTTTTGTGTGCAAGAATTCAGTACCGTCGTACATCAATACAAACATTTTCAATCTTCGTACAGTTGTGTATAAAATAAACTGCCAATGTCTGGTCATAGAAGCACTTTTAATTAACTCAGCATCAAATCAAATATTGTAAAATAACTTTAAAAAATACATAGGTCTATATTACTGCGTCATCAGAATCGTTAAAGCCTGCCGTAAGCATAAAAATAAAGCTATCACTTTCTTGGTCTTGCTGTTTGGATTGAAAGAATGCTGAAGAAAGTGAGTGAAATAATATAATAATGGAACGCCGATAAACCTAAACACCTAACCTTGAAACACTAAAAAAATGTTAGTTCTGTAACTGTTACCTATAGCTTAAACTAAGATACTATCTAAATCTTCCCAGTGCTAAACAAATTGTATAGTATATTTCGTCACAAGGGCCGAAAGTGGCGTTTTGCCGGCCCCGAGATCGTGTTTCAAGTTCGAGACGAAGTCGAGAACTTGAAACAATCGAGGGTTGGCAAAACGCTTTCGGCCCGAGTTACGAACGATATTTTTCATCACACTACACAATGCAATAAATGTTATACTAATGAAAAAAATATTTTATTCACCAACAACTAACATAAAATAACCTTTACTTAACTAGAAACACAACAAGACTTTTTTAGGTTAGAACAAACAAATTACAACTAAATTTTACTCTCTAGGTGCAGGAAGGCTCTTTTTGCTATTTAGTTGTTAAAGAAGTTGAATGTACAAGTATATACATTCGAAAACCATCGTCGTCAATAATTCCTAATAAGAGCCAAACAACTAAGCCAAGCATAACTACTAACCTAATCTAGCGGGATGCAATGTGTTTCCTGTTGCTAGGCAACCAATTCATTTCATTGTTGCAGTCACATGTTTTTGTGATACAACGTGTTGTGAATGTTTTTATGTAAGGTCTAGGCCAGCTGATTTTGCAGGCCTAAGCCGGAAAATTTTGCCGGCCTAGGCCGGCAAAACAAGTGTTTCGACGGTAGAAACGAGGGTCGAAAACAGGTGATATCGATGTAGTGTGATGAAAATTAATTAACAACTAATTAACTATAAGAATAATTAATTAATTATAAGAATATAACTATAACGTAATTAACTATAAGAATTAGGATTCCGTCGAAACATGTTATCGAACTGAACCGTCTGATTACAAAGTTGACAGATTATCCCAGATATCCCTGAGGTCAGATTTTATTCCCGGGTGAACTTATACCCCGGATTCGAAATAGGATGATGGAAGCAGCCGTTGGACGTTTGACAATCATTATAGGGGAGGGCGCGGCGGCGGCGGCGATCGACCATCTTGGCTCGAAGGAATGATAAGCTCGTTGCCATGGCAACGGTGTTTATTGCGTTTCCATAGAGACCGAGTGATAACCCACCCCGATGAGGGATAAAGTAATGTACAAGAATCCCCGACCGAGCCCGACACTGTCTTGAACACCCCCCCCCCCCTCCCATCACCCCCACGAGACCTCCGGGCCGCATCCCCCGGTATTATCCTTCGGTGAAGACTATACAATATACAAACTTTAACGGCTATCTGGTAATCTTGTTTGTAAATCTTATACTGACGAGAAATTGCTATTTTGTAGTTAATTTTGATTAGTTTTCTTAGTTGTTAATCCAAGTTTATTCTTTTAATTAATACACGTATTAGGTTTAATATGTAAAGTTTAATTAGAGACATTTTTAATATTGATCTAGTAAATTTGGCTAAGTAAATTAAATGGCTCACTCTCCGCCCACAAGCCTCGGCTTCTGAGGGAAGTTATTATTTCGTTGTTATGTTGTACATAGTTTGAATGTTGTGCTTTTTTGTTTTAAATAAAATGAATTTGATCAATTATTCAAAACTTCTTCACCCGAAACTAAAAATTTGGAATTTTGTCATAAGTTATGCTAATTTAAAACTTTCACTGTAGTATGCTATGATCAAAGTTTGATCGACTGACAGTTTTAATTTTGGAATCGTTTCTAAGTCACGACTGTTCTGTAATTTCATTAATCTATTGATGGCCGCATTTAAGAATTTGAACTAACCCTTGTGAGTCGAGTATTAACATTAAACATTCTACTCTAAAATATACTTAAGACTAAAAGTGCAAAATTTATTTACTTCGCGTCATTAAAAAAGTAGAGATGGAATAGTAAAAATTCAGTATTAGACGACGCGCGATACTAGAAAATATCAAATTATTATCTTTTCTTAGCACAAATGTGTAATATTACAATGTATATTTTAGTTTTCGATATGTATTGTAATTTAATCTTTATTTTGTTAAAAAAGATTTATTATTGTTATTATTCTTATTTTTTAATTCAGTAGTTATTCAGTATAAATTGAACGTATTTAATTTGCAAATTATGTGTGAATCTTCAAAGGTATACTTTAGAGCGTACGGAAAAAATTGTGTCATAGTCTAAACGACATTAAGTATGCTGCCTTACACCTCTGTACCAAATTTCATCGAAATCAGAGGTTCCGTTCCAGAGATATCGTGTTCGAGATGAATTAGAACGATTGAAAAAACCGGTGTGGTTTTTTTCTGTTACTTCTAGTAAATACCCAAATAGTAGAGTTTTAGTTCTAGATTGGAGATTAACAACTCACACTGTTCCTGTAAAACTAATTTATTTATATATACATAACAGTAAACATTCAATGTAAAAATACACCTAATGCAATATTTTGTATTTTTTGTGTAGGCTATTGCATTATTAATTATATTTAAATACTGAATTCAAATATATCACTAACCACCAAACCTTTTGTTGAGTAAATAAAAGCCTCAATTGTAAATTCGTCGAGAAAGCATTTCTGATGGAACGGGAGTAGCCTACAACTTATTGTATATTGTGACACTTTTTAAAATAAATTGTAATTTGTAAATTTTAAACAATCGGTGTATGAATTAATACAACTTAAAGAATGTTATTTAAAGATGAGATATAAAGTAAAAATATTTATATACAGGAGTCTACATACCCATATTTCCCAGGTATCGCTTGGAAAAGGAGAAAGTTGCAATTTCTTAGCAGCAAGAACTTCTGGGCATCGAAGGTAGGGAGTGTTGACTTTGGGTGAAAAGGATATACCATTTCTCATGGTGCCAAGGCCAGACGGAATTTCCGGTGAATAATAAATTGTAGAAGTAAAATATCCAGACAAGGCCCAGAAAAAGAAACCCGCAGGAGCAGTGGAAAAGAAGGACATTTGTATAGCTAGAAGAAAACTTTGGTAAAACGACAATGGGTCGTTGGAGCAAATTTTACCGGCGGCCGCACCATACCTGCTTTGCTTTGTGGGGGTACGACATGGTGTCGTTGCCGTGGCTTGAGGTGGGTGACGACACTCAGTCGTATCCCGAGAGGGGAGGCTTGATCAGGGACTGAGCGATGACACTTCACTCGCGTAGGAAAGGAGTGAAACTAGAAGAGTTTTAGTTGTAAGATGTGTATTATTGTATTTTTGTAATAATAATGAATGAACGAAATGCTTATACAAAACATTCCACGGGAAAATATGTTCCTAAATGATTCGTTAAGTATTAAAACCATCAATCAATCAATAAAGGTAGCGGTAGATGTCTAGTAACCTAAATTTAATATACTGCCTACTGCGTAGGTTGGCCTAAGAGTGTTTTCAGTCAATTGATGCTGTTCAGATACAGAACTAAAAGTTCAGATGAAGTCAGTTTTAGTCATTACCTGATTATTTTTAGCAAGTACCTGATTATCGTTTAGTGTTATAGTTTTAGCGTCCAGTAGCTGAAGCGAATTATACTCTTTCTATATTTCTATTTCGAAAAATTACTCTATTGAAAGATTTTAGTAAGGAAAGATAACTCCGTACCCCGGGGTATATTTTTATTTTGGACCCCATCGGGAGCAGGTCAAATTCAGACCCGTTGTAGTACAATCTAAAACTTTGCGGATATTAAAAATGAAAAAAATAACCATATTAGGCATTAATACTGGGTTAATATTCTCATATAAAATTTAGTAATCAAAAGGTTACTTAATACATTAATTAAAACGTATTTTTGTGGCCGGGCCAGGCAAATGCTTATAAAGAGTACGTATGTATTTCATAAAGATACGTTTTTTATAAAGAGTACGTAAGAGTGTTTCATAAAGATTGCCAAAATAAACCGTTACAGGGAGTTAATACCACCTAGTACTTAGAGCGTTAACAAAAAATTAAACCTTACAATATTTTGGTAGTGCCAACAACGCGTTAAATTAAAAATAGGTCTACATACTTTTCTCATGGAAAAACTTGAAACTGCTTCACCAGAAGTTACTATTCGGTTGGTATAATAGTTAGTTCTCCGTACAAAAATTGGCAATGACTTCTGAGTATTATGGATACCGAAACCCATATGAATGTTAATTACATGTTATTTTTCTCAAAGTTTTTTGTTGTTAAACGAAATCTTATTTTTGTGTTTCTATTCGGTATAATCTTTACTGCAAATTAATACAGTATTTTGTTCATTTATATTTATGTCGTATTTTATGTGTTCCACGTCGAGTATTAGTTTTAACTGAAACATTATAAAAATGGCGGAATATGTATACTTTTACAACTCAGAGTTCTGTTGACAGCATTGCGAGCACTCTGGCGGCGACACCGTGAACTTGGTGAGATATCGGAACAATAAAGCACATTGTTGGAAGGCGGATATGGGCGCCGACTCCATGGGGCTCGAGGGGTTCGAGCCCCAAAAATTTCCTTGGGGGGGACCAAAAGGAGCCCCTTTTGACTCAGCCCCCCCCAGACCAAAAGGAGTCATGCTAAAATTGGCATTCAGCTGCCATGACTTATTGTAAATGTAAAAAGTTTGGTAAAACTGATATTTTATAAATTATAATATTAGCGTACTTATACTTATGTACATTTAATTATAAAAATGATTAGGATAACCTCTGTAAATTAAATCTCCCTTTAAATTACAGTAGTTGAATCATGCTTGGGTAGTACGGTATTTCCGTCGTATCATTTGTTCGAGAATTAGTAGGTAACCTGGCCGAGCGCTTTTTTTCTTTTCAATTTCTTTATTTCAAGTTTTTTCCTGCGGAGGTCTCTTGGTCCCGATTTTCATTGATTGGACATAAATTTGAAACTTTATCCTGTTGTTTCGGTGCTTCACTTCGGGTTTGCTTATCAACTTGACTAAATATGACTTTTGACTATCAGAAATTGATAGTCTGCAACCTAAAGATATAGTACTATTTTTTTTACAATTGTAAAACTCATTACAAGAAATCTTTAGTTCAATGCAAGGAATGTTCCATAGTGTTTGTCTGCTCCACACTAGAGTTCTATGACTCCACAACACAATGGTGATCCCCCCTACCCTCAAGGGCTGCCCGTACCTAGGTGAGCCTAGCAGTATAGAGCTGTAAGCCGACTCGAAAAAACCATAACAAAACTTATATCAGAATTTTGTACTTTTTTGTACCTTTTTGTACCGCAAAAAGAAAATTTTGTACCCCTCTCCTTCGGAAGTTATAAGCAATCTAAAAGTCGGCTTACAGGTCTACGCCAAAAACACAAGTACTCAAAATTAAAAAACAAATTATACCAAATTTTTGTACTATTTTTGTATTATTTTGTACCGCAAAAAGAAAATTTTGTACCCCTCTCCTTCGGAAGTTATAAGCAATCTAAAAGTCGGCTTACAGGTCTACGCCAAAAACACAAGTACTTAAAATTGAAAAACAAATTATACAAATTTTTGTATTATTTTTGTACTATTTTGTACCACCGAAAATAATTTTTTACCGCGAAAATAAAGGCTACACAATTAAAACAAAGTCGGCTTACAGGTCTACGCCAAAACACTAGTACAGTACTCACAAGTGGGAAAATATTCATACGAAATTTGCTGTACTATTTTTGTACCACAAAAACTTTGTACCCAACTTCATTGGTAGTTATGATTTATAAAAAATTGAAAAACTAATTATGCCTCATATTTTAACTTTTTTGTACCTTTTTGTACCACACAAAAGAAAGTACCTCTCTCTTTCGGAAGCTATAAGCGATCGAAAACTTGGTTTACAGGTGTACACCAAAAAAGGAATTGCTCAAAATTCGAAAACAACATTTTTTACTACTTTTGTACCTATTTTACTAAACACAACTGCTAGATACAAAGAAACTAATTGCAGCATTGAAAAATTTGCGCATGCTTGTGGCACTAAGGTCTCTTAAATAAACATTCCAAAATCACAATAAAAACTTTCTTATTAAATTTTAGATCTATACAAATTTGACATTATTGGTCATAGAATTTAATTTGTCAACTTAGTTGTCTCTAGTAAAGTTTTTATATAGTTTAACGTTTTTTAAGATATTTTAGTTTTGAAATGGAAAATATAGTTTTTCGTGGCCTCCACTTTCAAAATACACACAGGAAAAAATAATATTTTACCTGAAAAAGAGCATTAGTGTGATGAAGGTACATGCCAAATATCAATTTCATATAATGATCAGTTACGGATATTAAAATTATATAGTGTAAAAAACAAAATGGCGGGTAGTGGCTAAACGAAGGATTTTTTTTGTGTGTCAAGAGTAAATTTTACGAGAACCATCAGCCACCGAAATTGGTGAACTTTTTTATGAACAACCTTTATGTATAAATTTATGTGAAAATGAACGAATGGTGTTTTGGCTTCTGAGGACCTTTAAAAGAAAACGTAACATGGTCCCGAGCCACGTTCTTACCATGGCTACTACTGTATTAGCTTTGCTATTCATTCACTACATTAAATATACTAAAAAAAAATCATGAAATATGTTAAACAAGTTAATAGGGAGGAAACGTACAGGTCCGTACACAAACTGTATTATATATAGGTATAACTGGTATTGATCAAAATACAACCTTTTCACTGGGCATACCCTTACTATTTTTATCTTTATTTCATGTAGGACTCTACACAAATGTAGTTAGGCATTACCCACCACTTAATAATTATTTCATCACTAGCTTAATTAATTGTTACACTATAAAACATAGCTAATTACCTTCAGAGGCGGCCCTACATAAAGGCGAACAAGGCGGTGCCTGGGGCCCCGCGTTTTTAGGGGCCCCGCACAGCCGCGAACGATGTGGAAAATGTATTAACGTCATATTAAAAATATGCAAAAAAATCGGCAAAACTTCGTTTCATCACAACCAATTTTTAGGTTAGTTTGAACGCGGTTGGTGAGAGCTTGCAAAACTATTTACTTTTAAGGACAGGCTAACTAACAGTAGTTTTGGTGTTCGCCATAACGGCGACCGCAGTGCTGGTCGCGTCGTCTGTCTTCTGTTAGTCTGCCTGCTGTTTGTTTCCCGCACGACTAACGTATCACATGATCTAAGCGAAATTTCTTGAGTGAAATTGTGGACGTTATGCTAATTACAGGAAGATAGAAGGGGTCTCAAATTAAAGGTCTCGGTCCCATGCACGAGGGAAAATTATTGGAGTGTCCATAAAATTACCAGGAAATGAGAAATAACGCAAAACATCCTCCATAAGAATAGCATCATTGACTATGTGCACTAACGTGAGTTACATAGTCAATGATAGCACAATGAGTGAAGATGATCTATTAGTATGCATCTTAAGTGGCGATATACTATAATAACACTATTTTTTACTTTGAATGAGTAACAATTCAGTATGTGCGTTACTAACCTTACTATAGTCCGTTTTTTTAAACCTGATCCTTCACGAGAATATTGGGGTGGGGGAGGGATTTAAACTGTAAACAAAACATTTTAACTCGTGACAAACATGCAAGAGTATCAGATTTCCTCAAATAACGTTTTAAATAAGTTATAATGTCTTTCAGTAACTCCTAGTCAGCAGTTATATTTTTAAGCCAAACCTATTCCTTGTTAAAAAGTAACAGTTCTATAATAAACTGATAAAAAACATCTGCTACCAATAATATTGTAAAACTGATACACAGTATGTTGTGATGTAAAATTACCAGCTGGTATGCAACAGTGAAATAAAACAAAAACAACAAAAAAAACCAACAAAAAAACCAAAGGGCTCTAGCCAATGGGGTATTAGCAAGTATAAACAAACCCCCACCACCATCTCTCCCTAGAAGGATCAGGCTTAAAAAAACGGACTATAACTACGTATTACATATTGATTGCAGATTTTTACTTCGCCATTTAATTATTTTTTTTAAATTACTGATTTGCCAAAAATTTAGCGTATATGAAAATCATAAAAGCATTTTAATCGTGATAGAGGTCAGAGGTGCAAAGTGGTTCGGGAACCGCCTACTTTGATATAACATTAAATCATGAGTTTTTCTTTTATTTAAAAACAAGATTCAAATAATCATATTGAGTGAAGGGGTAGACACAAGGGGGCTAAACACATTCATTAATTAAAACTTTATGCGTGGCAGTCAAAGGAAGTACTGATTATGTAAGTGGAATTTCCCTATAAAAATTGAGCATTTTACAGATTGCAGAATAGGAGAGAGTTCAACTCAAAGATGTTTGTCAAACAGATGAAAATAAAATGAAATGTTGAAAAACATCAGCATAATCCCAAAATTAATGAAAAATCTGAAATAACGATAAATATCCTGCATTAAAAGTATGGTGATTAAAAAAAGGCTACTTTATTTACAAGAAAACACGTGTGTTGATAAGAGAGCCGAATATTGGCAGTGAGTGGTAATCTACTTACTTTAAGGTGCTGGGTTAAATATAACAAAATCTGACATGAGCGAAATATTTATATACCAAATTGAATTTTACTTTGAATATTCATTCATATTCAACTTCTAGACGAACAAGACAATAAAATATGGGTATGATTAACACTACTTAATTTATTATTAAGTAACAATAACAACAATAAATACATAAATACTAAATTCTAAAATATCAGAAACAGGACGTGGTAGTAATAAACGGGAACGAGCTTTCTTCTTTGGCAATTTTATCAATTGAGAGAGATATTGCCTCTAATTTTAAGTACAAGAATATTATTGATCAATTTAGAATTGCAAAATCTAGAAAAGTAGTTTTGTAACAGTTAACTATAATTATATTAATTTCTATTAAAAACTTATTCCTTGTTCTTTGGTTAAGCACCTTTTTCCTTACTGAATAGGCTAGTTTAGATGTATTTCAGGTATTTAAAGAGGCCCGCACTTGAACTTCGCCTTGGGCCCCGCAAACTGTAGGGCCGCCACTGATTACCTTATTCAGTTGGATACGATGGGGGCTAATGTGTAGATTTAATCGTCTATGCGCCTTCTTTGGGAATTCCAGATTCGGCGTCAGCCCTTGGCTGGCGCCGCGCCGGCCGGCGGCGATACGTCTCAAAGGGGTGTCATAAATTTGTCAGCTTATAAAACACCTGTTCGTGAAAAATGGTTCAAGGACGTCGATGGATTCTTGGGAAAGATGGGACTCCCAGTAAGCAGATCACAATATGCCTGGAAATTCCAGAATTGCCGCAGGCGACTGTCGGCTGCGGCAGCCGCACATCTCAAAAGGGGTGTCATAAATTTGTAAACTTATCAAACACCTAGGTCGTGAGAAATAGTTCAAGGACAATGATGGGCGACTGGGAGGGCTGGGACTCCCAGTAACCAGATCACAATATGTCTCAGGGAATTCTAGAATTGTCGTAAGTAGTGGGGAATGGGGGCTTTTGGGCCAGTTCAAGGTCACCCGAGCGATGACGTCATCGATGACGTCATCGAGGTCAATGACCTCATTGATGACGTCATCGATTGCATCATCGATGACGTCATCACCAATGACGTCACTTCCTTGACGTCACACCCATGACGTCACAAAAATGACGTGCTGATGACGTCATCACCCCTTACGTCACCAAGATGACGTCATCGATGTCACAAAGGTCAAGGTCACGCTGAAACCTAAAATTTTTTGGCACTTTTGCTGTTTCTCGCACTACGCTCCGAGTTTCAGTCACAGTTACCATGACCTTGACAACTTGGAGCGAATTTGCGATGAGAAACAGCAAAAGTGCTGAGGAAACTTGAAGTTTGCAACGTGACTCTGCCTAAACCGTCATGTGACACCGCTCGGGTGACCTTGAACTGACCCAGAAGCCCCCATTCGACCATTACTGCAACCGCGATGCGCACCCTAAGACAGACACCGAGCGACTGACTGTCCGGCCCCGCGCACTCTAGGTATATGGGAAGTGGTGGGGGAAATTGTGATGACCTTGGGAAACTTGAAAATGTCAAGCCGGGTAGCACCGTTTCGGTGCTACCTTAAAGTTACATGCTAAAGTGTGATGACCTTGAGTAAAAACATAGAAATACTACAAGTTAATACCGCCCCAGAGTTAAAGTGTGGTGACATTGAGTCAAAACACTGAAATACTATAAGTTGAAATCATCCCAGAGTTAAAGTGTGGTGACCTTGAGTCAAAACACAGAAATACTACTACAAGTCGATCCCGCCCCCAGAGTTAAAGTGTGACGATCTTGAGTTAAAACACTGAAATGCTATAAGTCGAAATCATCCCAGAATTAAAGTGTGATGACCTTGAGTCAAAACACAGAAATAGTACAAGTCGATATCATCCCAGAGTTAAAGTGTACTGACCTAGATTCAAAACACAGAAATACTACAAGTTGATGTCGTTCCAAAGTAGAAGTGTGGCGACCTTGAACTACCCCAAATTGTCAGGAATTGGAGTAGCAACAGCGATGTGCACCCTTCGACGGACACCAAGCGACTGACTGTCTGGCTCTGCGCACTCTAGGTATATGGAAAGTGGTGGGGGAAATTGTGATGACCTTGGGAAACTTGAAAATGTCAAGCCGGGTAGCACCGTTTCGGTGCTACCTTAAAGTTACATGCTAAAGTGTGATGACCTTGAGTAAAAACATAGAAATACTACAAGTTGATACCGCCCCAGAGTTAAAGTGTGGTGACATTGAGTCAAAACACTGAAATACTATAAGTTGAAATCATCCCAGAGTTAAAGTGTGGTGACCTTGAGTCAAAAACACTGAAATACTACAAGTCGATATCGTCCCAGAGTCAAAGTGTAGTGACCTACATTCAGAACTTGTAAAATTACTTACATATAGAGAGCTAGAGAACAGCGAGACGCACCGCATGGAAGCCGGAGACATACTGGCGAAGCGGTGTTGTGCAGCCTAGGGACCCAGTTGTGGTGGGGGTATAGCCAACACTTAGAGTACAAGTGTTGTGGGTGACCTTGACCCACTTAACTTACCTGACCCCCCCCCCAACAAAAAGTGCGAACCCCCCCTCCCCCCCCCGACAAAAAGTGCGAACCCCCCCCCCCCCCGACAAAAAGTGCGAACCCCCCCCCACCCCCCCCACCCCCTCCCCCACCCCTGATATCCTGGGCGTGGCAGCCCCGGTGGGGATATAAGGGGGTCCGGCCAGAGCCGGCTCGCAGTCCGCTCCCGCGCGTTGAACGTGAACGACCGGGACGGACCGCCATAGGCATCACTAAACATTGAATGGCGCCTTCAGTGTTTAGCGAAGTCTACTCTAACTTTAAGACTTGTATTAGTTGTAAGATATTGCGCTTGCGTTTGGGTATTGCGAATTGTTTTATATGAGAGTGTTTTACTTGTACCTTATGTCTCCTGTGTGTCTTTTATCCTTTGTGTCTTGTTCGTTATATGTGTTTAACATGTATGTGCTTGTTCCAGCATTGACTACGTTGAGCTCAATTGTGTGTTGTAAGTGTGTTATATGTTTCTAAAGTGTATACGCTTGTTTTAGCAATCCCCCCTTGAGCTTTTTCAATGCTCAAAGTAAATTGTAAAGTCAGGGAACGGGAGTAGGCCCCCGTGTAAAAGCATTTTATACCAACGTTAGCATGAGTCCTCTCAGGCATGCAATATTGCGGCTGGGTTTGGGACTCGGTCCGTTTGTACGCTGACATGCAGACCACAGCTGTGGCCAATTTGCGGTGGCCTCTGCACTCGGACCGAGGGCGTAAGCCACTAGGGCTGTCCTCAACCTCTTGTTTCCCTTCTGGAAACTCAAAATTATGTAAATGAATCTTTGTTAGCTATTTGTGTTTTTAGTCCCCAAGGCCCCCGAACATTCGTGGTTCGCCATGGATGTACGGGGGCCGAAATTTTTTAATGTCCGTGTGGCCTTGACCCACAAAGACTTGTAAAAATTCAATGCATTGTAAATTAAAAATATTAAAGATAGGTTACGGGAGTAGGCCCCCGTGTAAAGCCTATTTTAATTATCGGTAGGCTCCTGCCAGGCATGCAAAAGGTTGCGGATGGCATTTGGGAGCATGTCCGTTTGTATGCTGGCATGCAAAAGGTTGCGGCGGCCTCTGCACTCGGACGAGGACGTAAGCCACTAGGGTGTCCTCAGTTTGTTTCCTTCTGGAAACACAAAATTATGTAAATGAATCTTTGTTAGCTACTGAAAAGACAATGCAGTAAATGTTTACAAGTCTTGCGTGGCGAAGGGAACACGACATTGGATGTTGCCTTGTTGTCATAGTTGGGTCTCTTCGGAGGCTACAGCGATGACAACCCAAGTGCCCCAGGTGGGGCTTAATTTTTTTAAAGTTTTTTCGTGACCTTGACCTAAATACAGTAATGACCCCCCCCCTCCCCCACCCCCTCCCCCACCCCCTCCCCCACCCCCACCCCCTCCCCCACCCCCTCCCCCACCCCCTCCCCCACCCCCTCCCCCACCCCCTCCCCCCCCCAAACTTTTTTTGAGAAAAAATTTTGACCTTGACCAAAAAGTTTTTTGCTCCGGACGAGAAGTGCCCAAACAAAAAAATTTGTACAAAGTAGTGGATTTAGACCAAAGATCATTGGTTTATCAAACCTGTTGAAGAATAAATTGAAAATGGGTGTTTAAAAGCCAAATCTACTACATGATTGATAAACTGGATGTATATGACGTCACCTTCCCCCACCCTTCAACCTCGGGTATAAAGGGACCCGGTTGAGCGCGCTGCTCATTATTGCGTGGACATTCACCGAGTGCACACTCAAAGCCAAACTGTAAAAAAAATGGCTCTTTGCGATATTTGTGGTGAGTTTTTCCAAGATGAAGATATCTTTGTTTTACACCGAGAATTGCATCATGAAGAGAACAGAAAAGAAGAGATTGTTGTAAGTGAAGAAGACTTGGATGCGTTTGATCGGTTATTGGAAAACTGCCAGAAGCAGATGGACGACTGTGATAGCTATCTACAGTTACACCGAGAATTGCATCGTGAAGAGGACAGAAAAGAAGAGATTGTAGTAAGTGAAGAAGACTTGGATGCGATTGATCGGTTTTTGGAAAAACCCCATAAGCAGAAGGACTGGGCTAGCTATTTACAGTTAATGCAAAGAAGAAGACCAAGTGTTATTCAATTTGCCGGAGCTGGACCATCTACAGCTGGAGGATTTATTCAAGAAGAGAAAATGGAAGAAGAAGATACGGAAGAAGTGGAAGATGTAAGACAACTGCGTACCCAAGAAGAGGATATGGAAGATATAAGACAACTGCGCACTACAGCCTTGCCAGGACCAGTTGTAATTCATTTCAAAATTAATAATGTGCAATTAGAATTGGAAAATTTTATAACTCAAGCTAAAAAACTAGTTGTAAAAACATTGACGGAAGAATTGGCAAGATTGAACTTTATTAAATTTGGATTGGTGTTGGAGGCTATGTTTACTAATACCGATGGTGAAAATTCACCGAGAGCATTCATTGCTAAAAACCGAACCCTTACAACCACATCTGATATCAACGAAATTTTAGAAGAATGTTTGGTTGAACTGCTAGTGAAACTTCAAGAACATGAAGGAAGAGGATCCGGCTGGACGCTATCATCAATTGAAGGTATGGATGTGAGGGTTCACAAGCATGGATATGGTATGAGAGGAAGCAGCTTTATCCCTCTACCAAAGGTGATCCGAGATACAAGATCATGTATCAATGTGAAAAATGAGGATAATGAATGTTTCCGGTATGCAATGTTAGCAAAATATGTGGAAGACCATTCCTGTAGACCTAGCATAGCATACGAAGCTGTTCAACACCGCTATAACTTCCAAGGTATGTCGTATCCTGTTAGTCTTAATGATGTTGCTAAATTTGAAAGAAAAAACCCAGGAGTTTCAGTTAATGTGTTTGGTTTAGACGAATCAAATAACGTATACCCGTTACGAGTTACAAAGACTGAACGTCAAAATCATACAGATTTGCTGCTATTGACCAAAGGTGAAATATCACATTATGTTTACATCAAGAACTTTGAAACTTTGGTTGGACGACAAGTGACTAAAAAGAAAATTAGAGTAACAGTGTGTAAGAGATGCTTTTGTTTCACAAATAAAGACTTGAGACGTGGAGGATCGGAGTGGTTGTCGGAACACCAGCGGCTTTGTAATGACAACTATGAAGTGAAGATTAGTCTGCCACCACCATCTAGAGCATTTGTCCAGTTCAATAAAACAGTTCACCAATACCGGATTCCACTAGTTATCTACGCTGACTTTGAATCCACGTTAGTGCCGCAGGAACTTTCGGATGGTGAAGTAACTAGAAGAACCAAATATCAATTGCATCAACCTAACAGTTTTTGCTTATTGGTGAAATCTACTTTACCTGAAGAACAATTGCAAGACTACGGCTTAACATCCACTCCGATACTCTACCGTGGGGAAGGAGCTGCTAAGTATTTTGTAGACCAGTTGTATAACATTGCTGAAAAGGCGGAACGCTTATACGGTAATGTTTTACCCATGAAACCTTTGAACCAAAATCAACAAGAAGAATACATTTCGGCAACAAGATGTTATCTATGCAAGAAGAGCTTCAGTGAAGAAAATCAAAAAGTAAGAGATCATGATCACCTCACAGGGTTATACAGAGGACCTGCTTGTAATTCATGCAATATAAATTACAAACTGCCTCAATTTATTCCTGTCGTGTTACACAATCTTAGCGGCTATGACTCCCACTTCATTATCCCAGAGTTAGGACGAGATGATGGAAAAATCGAAGTATTAGCTGAAACATTGGAGAAGTACATCAGTTTTTCAAAAACAGTTGGTAAAATTAAACTTCGCTTCGTAGACTCTTATAGACTTATGTCATCTAGTTTGAGCAAATTGTCTGAGAACCTAAGAAGAGAAGATCTAAAAGAAACCAGCAAAATTGTACCTGAAGATAAATTGGACTTAGTATTACGAAAAGGAGTTTTCCCCTATGATTATATAACTTCCACAGAAAAGTTTGAAGAAACCAGTCTACCACCGATTGAAGCCTTCAATAGCAAATTAAATGAAAGTGAAATCTCCGTTGAAGACTACAATCATGCGTGTAATGTTTGGAACCAACTAAACATTCAAACTTTAGGGGAATATTCTGATTTTTATATAAAATTGGATGTAACTCTGCTGTGCGATGTGATGGAAGAATTTCGGAACACCTGTTTCTCAGCATACGGATTGGATCCTTTACACTCGTATACATCCCCTGGATTAGCATGGCAAGCTATGCTCAAGTCAACTAACTGCCGATTGGAGCTTCTCACAGACATCGATATGGTCCTCATGATCGAATCAGGTGTACGAGGTGGTTTGACTCAAGCTGTGACAAGACATGTTAAGGCCAACAACAAGTATATCCCCAACTTCGACGAGCAACAACCATCACTCTACCTTGGATATTTTGATGCGAACAACCTCTATGGTTGGGCGATGTCAAATCCACTTCCCTACGCAGACTTCAAGTGGATTGACCCGACCACCATTGGTGACATATCACGGATTCCAAAAGATGGCCAAACAGGCTATATTTTGGACTGTGATTTTGAATATCCAGAACACCTTCACGACCATCATTACGACCTGCCTCTCCTAGCCAAGACTGAAGTTTCACCGACAGGAAGATGGCCCAAGCTGATGATGACCTTGGAGAATAAGAGTCGATATGTGGCACACTACTGGGTAGTTCAACAAGCACTTGAATTGGGCCTACGTATAGTGAAAATTCACAGAGCAATTGAATTCACCCAGTCTTGTTGGTTGAAACCATATATCGATTCCAACACTACAAGAAGAGCTGCAGCGACAACAGCATTTGAAAAGGACTTCTACAAATTAATGAACAACGCCATCTTTGGGAAGACCTTGGAGAACAAGAGAAAACACAAAATTGTAAAATTAGTAAGTGATCCTAGGAAATTGGAAAAATTAGTGCAAAAACCAAATTTCGGAACATCAATGATTATAAACGAAAATCTAGTTGCTGTCAGTATGAATAAAACAACAATAGTGATGGATCGTCCGTTATACATTGGAATGTCGATTTTGGATATAAGTAAAACTCTGATGTATGATTTCCATTACAACAAAATGGTTAAACACTATGGAAGAGACAACATTGGAGTTGCATACATGGATACCGACGCGTTTATCTACTGGATAAAGACTTTGGACATGTATGAAGATCTAAGGAGTTTCCCATACAAAGACGACTTTGACTTCTCTGACTATCCGAAGAACCATCCGAATTACAATGAAAAGAATAAAAAAGTAATTGGAAAATTTAAAGATGAAGCAAATGGAATACCTTTGGAGGAAATAGTTGCGCTGATGTCCAAATTATATTCCTTCAAGATGTATATGGAAAACGACATACCGACAGTGAAGAAAGCTAAAGGAGTCAAAACATCGTACTTGAAGAAACGTGTGACATTTGACCATTACAAGACCTGCTTGTTTGAAGATTCTACAATGTCTGCAACGTTCAACACTATCAGAAGCTTTAAACATGAGGTCTACAGTGTCACTGAAGTTAAAAGAGCACTATCAGCTCAAGATGATAAAAGGCATATTATGCCGGATAAGATTCATACTCTTCCTTTCGGCCACTACTCTCTAAACCCTATGAACTAGTAACCTATTCTTCGTCCTTCTACAACTTCGACCTTATTCCTTTCTCCTTCCGTAAAAAAATGGGGAACACGGCAAGTCCAACGCCGTGTTCCCCATTTTTTTACACAAGTTTGGATGACCTTGACCTATATAAATGATGTGAATATTTAAGACAACATTCATTGTGATTATACATGTGATACATGAAACATTCAAACCTGCAATATGAAGAACTCGAAGCAAGAAATTGTCAACGAGCTTCATAAACCTGCAAGAAGAAAGTTTCCACGAAGAAATACAGTGATAAAAGGAATAAATGATTTATATCAAGCAGATTTAATCGAAATGATTCCTTATAGTAAACAAAATAGAGGATTTAAATACATATTGACTATTATTAATTGTTTTTCAAAAATGGCAGATGCTTTACCACTAAAAGATAAAAGTGGCAAAAGTGTTACAAAAGCAATGGAAACAGCTATACAAAGAGACAAAACATACTATAAAACATTTACAAACTGATGATGGAAAAGAATATTTTAATAAGGAATTTGCAAATTTAATGAAAAAACACAACATTAACCATTACTCAACCAATTCAGAGGTAAAAGCATCAATAATTGAAAGATTCAACAGAACTTTAAAAGGTGCGATGTATAAGATGTTTTCTAACAGAGGATCGCACGTATGGATTGATATGTTACCAAAACTTATAAGCGATTACAATAACAAGTTTCATAGAACTATCGGTATGAAACCAAGCCAGGTGACTAATAAAAATGAAAAACTTGTATTAAAACGTATAAAAATGAATACTAAACCAAGAGTTGAAAAACTAAAGCCTAAAAGGTTTAATGTTGGTGATAAAGTGCGAATAAGCAAATACAAAGGTGTATTCAGTAAAAGATATCTTCCAAACTGGACAAATGAGGTATTTACTGTATTTAAGTTGCAACCTACAATACCAGAAACTTACATTTTAAAGATAATAAAGGACAATTGCTGGAAGGAGGGTTTTATGGACATGAAATGTTAAAATCAACAGTAGGTGATGTATATTTAGTTGAAAAGGTGTTGCAACGAAAAAAGGATAAGGTTAAAGTACGATGGTTAGGATTTAATAAGACGGAAGATTCTTGGATACCTAAAAAGGATCTAATATAATGATAGAGCATCATTTTGGGGTTGAACCATTACAAAGGATGGAGATAATACCGCAAAAAGACAATTTTACTATTAATAATATAGATGAACTCACAGTGGATGGTTCTCAATTCAATACTGGAAAACACGGTGTTTTGTTACCAAACACGGTGCGTTGTCTGGTTACCGGTCCTTCCAATTGTGGAAAAACAAATGTAGTATTCAATTTGATTACAAATCCTAAAGGATTACGTTTTAATAATTTATATGTATTTTCAAAGTCACTACAACAACCAAAATATCAGTTATTGGAACAAATACTCAATAATGTGCCTGAAGTTAAATATTTTAAATTCAACGCGAGCGAGAGTGTCATGCAACCGCAAGAGGCTAAACCATTCTCAGTATTCATATTTGACGATGTATCTTGTGAAAATCAAAATACAATAAGAAATTACTTCGCCATGGGTCGACATAACAACATAGATAGCATTTATATTGGTCAAACTTACAGCAAAATACCGAAACAGCTCATTAGAGACAATGCAAACATGTTAATTGTATTTAAACAGGATGAAACCAACCTAAAACACATATATTATGACCATGTAAGTGCGGATATGCCATTTGAACGATTTAAAGAGTTGTGTGGAAAGGCTTGGGCTGAAAAGTATGGGTTTTTAACAATTATGAAGGAACAACCGCTAAACAATGGTCGATACAGGATAGGATTTGATAAATTTATACTAATACACTGATCATGATGTAAAACATTCATTGTTGTACAACACGTCTTGCTACAAACATGGTTAACCAAGAAAAGTTAATAAAGGAAATAAAATCACTTAGTGATTCTATTCGAGATAAAAACAGAGCATTAAAATTAGGTATTAGCGAAAGGGAGAAATTTCTTGAATCTACTTTTAAACCTATTACTGAACCCTTGAAACAATTAAACAAAAAATTTGCTAAACCCGTTTTGGAAGGAGATGCAATTGCACCTATTACAAAGTTTGAAAGAGAAAATGTAAAATCAGAAGATTTTAGTGATGAAGACCTGGAATCCTCTACATATAGTGGTTTTACCGGTGGAGAACCTGAAAGAGAGCTAGAATCACCAGACTATAGTGGTATAAGAGAATTATATGAAGTAAAAGCTAAAAGAGGACATGAAGATGTATCAACTGCTAGTGAAGAGGAAAAAGAAGAAGAAGCAAGGGAAGGTCCGTCAAACATAAGCTTGTTGGGTGAAAACATTCATAACAAAGGACCTTTAGGAAGGAAATACATGGTAAAAATGTTACTCGGAACAATTCCTAATAAGAATTACCATAGTTATGGAGCGAGATTAACAGAAGATGGTTTAATGATAGGTAATAGCCCGTTAAACGTTGACGAACATGAT
Organism: Neoaliturus tenellus; assembly: GCA_030545055.2. Classification (NCBI taxonomy): domain Eukaryota; kingdom Metazoa; phylum Arthropoda; class Insecta; order Hemiptera; family Cicadellidae; genus Neoaliturus; species Neoaliturus tenellus. The sequence continues at coordinate 2,145 of JAQYXR010001275.1, read as the reverse complement.
AATATTGTCATTGGTGATCAAAGGTATAAGGGCACAAAAGGATTATTTGAATTATTATTTGAAAATAAGCCTTCAGTATCGTTAGTGAAAGAAAAAGACATGGAAGCATATAAAAATATTTTGGAACAGACAAATGCATATAGGAGAAAGTATTTACCTGACCAGCCTCCTTTTAGATCTAAGTCTTTAAAATATAAAGAATTTGTATCCAAGTTAATACCAACTAGAAGACAAACAATGCCGTTAACACAAAGAAAACCTGTAAAACGAAGATTTATGGCATCCACTTTGGATGTAAGTGCTCAGGAACGAAGAAAAAGAAGTAAGTCCGTTACGGGTACAGGTTTAATGAAGAAACTATATAACACAAATGTGATTTATTACAATAATATCAATAAATTGGTGGATAGAATGAAACTAATACATGAAGCTAAAGAAGCGGGTCATACTGGATTAGAAAACGAATGGGTGGCTTTAGTGGATGAACTCCGAAACCGTGGGGTAATCTCATAAAAATGCGTTACTCCCTAGAATACTATTCAGTTGCACCATGAGTGTCGACAAGTTCGGACGTTACTCCTCGGATGGGTTATATTATGCCAATTGTTTAAAAAGAAGTGCTGGTTTACCACAAACACCTGATGGAGATTATGATATAACTAATAAAAGGTTAAAAAACATAAAAGATCCCACAGATGAAAACGATGCAATAAATTTAAAAGTATTAAAAGAAAAGATATCACCAACATTAAGACTACAGAAAAACACATATGACGCAGGTAATCATAGAATTGTCAATGTTGGTAAGCCAAATCAAAACGCTGATGCAATAAACAAAGGTTATTTATCATCAGAATTAAAAAATACGTTAAAATTCAATGGAAAAACGTATACTGCTGAAAATAAACGTATATCCAACGTAGATGACCCTAAAGATGCAAAAGACAGCGTAAATAGACGCTATTTACATTCATTAATACCTGAAAAGACAAAAGATGGTTTTTCTTTTTATAAATTTGTTATTAACGATATAGGTTATCCGAAAAATGAAAATGATGCTGTAAATTTAAAATATATAAAAGATCATTGTATTACACGTGATGTAGGAGTTATTGATTGTCTAGGTAATTGTTTAGCGAATGTTAAAGATGGTTCGGCACCATCAGATGGTGCAACAGTGGGTCAAATGAAGGAAACTTTAAAGCAAGAAACATCTGGATTTGTAAAACAGGATCAAGTAGTATCACGGTCGGGTGATGTGTTTGTACAAGGAAATGAAAAGTTTATTTTACTTGAACAAAAAAATAATGTTTGGGATTGCAAAGACATGAAATTATCAAATGCGCAATTAGCTACAGATGCTCATGATGTTCCGATTTTATCACAAGTTTTACATACTAATCCAAACAATTATCATAGAAGTTGGTTGGGTACAAATAGAAGAATAATTGACATATTTCCAGGTATCGATGATTACGATTGTGTTGTAGTAAAACAATCTTTAATATTAGACAAACCAAAAGGTAGTACTTTCAATGCGAAAAATAAGAAAATAGGTAATTTGGCACAAGGAACAGATCCAAAGGATGCTGCAACTGTAGGACAAACATTACAATATGATAGTGCAAATCAAGAGTTTATTTATAATACCAAAAGATTTAAATTAATGGATGTAAATGATTATCAAAATATATTAATTGCAGATCCAAATTCATTTAGCGGATTTAGAAAATTGTCTGGTGAGGAATTTATTCATAAAAATCATGTATTTAGAAATGAAGCAGACAGATCATTAATTAGTGCAGATTTAAAATATTTTAAATGTCCCGGGAATGATGCAAATGTAACTGATGAAGACTAAGAATTTGTATAAAAACTGATATGGGTTAGAAATCGGGACTAATATTATAAAAATGGGTTACACTCTAGAATGTTATTCAGTTGCACCATGAGTGTTGACAAGTTCGGACGGTATTCATCAGATGGATTATATTACTTTAATACTTTAAAAAGAGGTGTTGGATTACCACAAACACCTGATGGAGATTATGATATTAGTAATAAACGGTTAAAAAACATTAATGATCCCACAGATGAAAATGATGCAATAAATTTAAAAGTATTAAAAAAAGAGATATTACCAAC
>JAQYXR010001274.1:0-36517 GCA_030545055.2 Neoaliturus tenellus | reverse complement strand
ATAGTCTAATGATGTAGAGTTATTCAATTCATGTTTGTTCTTATCTTCTACAATGTCTGTTTTCACTGCTTCTCTACGATTATTATGTCTAAAATCATGGGGTTTTCTCGATTTTTAACTGAAGTTTTCTTGTATTAGTTTTGATGAAATAATTTCCAAAGTGTACCAAAGGAAATTTAGCACCGTCATTCTTCTTTGATATGACACCTTAGTTATAGCTCTAGACTGCATTTAGCAGAAGATAACACGACTAAAAAACCCATTCATTTGCATCGAGAAACAGATAATTTTAGACAGTTAATTATAGCTGAAATTAGAAGTTTTACTTAAAAATTATAAAAATAAAAAAAGAGATCCGTCTTTTAACTTTTAGAAAAAGTTAAAAGCCAATCTCTATTGTAATAAGTTAATTTTTTTAACACGATTCCCGTAAACCTCTGCAGCCGAACCTCGCCTAGCGCGACGGCCACGGCCGCGAGGCGGCAAATAGACCGGAGCCTATTGCCAAAAGCCCCAGAGAACACAACCGTTCTTGGCCGATAATGTTTCTACAATACATTAAAAAAAATAAACTTCTTGACACACAGATATACATACAATCAACACATCTGTCTCATTCACTTGACGTTGTTGTCGTCCAGCTATTAGACCCGAACATGAGCCTTTAGAATTAATTAAACTGATACTGCTGGTCTGCCTCTAAGCGGCGCTACCTGACAAATTGGCGCTCTTTCTGTAGCAGGAACTCTAATGAACTATGGTTATAATGCTTAACAACTAAACAGACGTGCGTGAGATAGGACTTGAAGGCAAAGATGACGATTGCAGAATAAGTCAATTTAAGATTTTTACATAAATAATACAAAGTAGACATTTTGTTGAAGTATGATTCAGAAGTTCATAATTGTTATATACAAATATTTTACGATATTACATAACCTAACATTAATTTCCAATTTTTTATAAAATCACCGAAATTATTGGGGGGGGGGGGCAACTGCCCCCCCTTGCCCCCCTCAAATGACGCCTATGATCAAACACGTGTTTTAGTTTGATTTCAATACAAGAGCCAGATGACGACCTGTAGAGTTGCAGTACTATCATTGAATTAGTAGTGTACATAGTCAATGGTACTATAATAACATTTTGGTGTTGCTGAATGACTAAAACATCCATTTTAAGAGCGTTTTTAATCCGAAAAAGTTATTACAATTTGATATATTTTTTACTTCATTGAAATAGAAGAAAAAAACTATAAAAATAGAATAGTTTATCTTTTGAGTGTGTATGGAAATCTCAAAAGAGTTTGGATCGTAATACGAGAGCAATCGGCCATGAGTTGTGGCTCGAGAAATACTCATTTTGTTTACATCAAAACACTTGCTTTAGTTAGATTTTAAAACGAGGAGGGAGTTTAAATTAAAGACGGTTGTACCACAGAATATAGACAATAGCGGCATGTTCAAAACTACAACTAAATGAGATATAATGTGAAAGGTCCTCCTTAAGAAGTCATTAAAAATAACTGCTTTGTTTACATGAAAAAAATGAGTTTTGATTAAAATAGCCGAACATTGACTGTGAGTGAACACAATCTAATTTGAGGTGCTGTGCTAAAATTTCTTCAAGTGCTACCAAAAATACAAATAAAATAACGAATAACAATAAAATTAAAATTATAACTTTTTGAATGAACATAATGAAAATTGCTTATTTCAATTCAATTATTTTTAAATGCTTATTTTGCTTATTAATTTTGATTGTTTAAATTTTATTGATTTAAATTATCAGAATATGTTTACGTACTTAAAGAACTCTGTTAATTTTGTATTATTTGGAATAGATAAACTATTTAAATTTCATTTATCATGCAAAGTTCATCAATAAATAAATGAAATCTGCTTCAGAGGGTGGGAAGAAAACGACCCCTTTGTTATTAAAGTAAGTCATTTTTCATGAAACATTATTATGCAGGGCTTGACCAGGAAGCAACGCTTAGAGGAGTTTTAAATCTACCGCGTTGGCTCGCTGGCGGAACCGGGATCTACTGTCGGTAACCGACGCTGCTGCCATCCGTTGGAACAGCCTTGAACTAAGCTGCACCGGGCCCGAGCGATAGTTTTGCAAGGGTTTAATAAATTAATATTTAAAAATAGTTAGACATCAAAAAACGGTTAGAAAAAAAAAGTATAAACAAAGATTAAGAAATGAGTTTTCTAAAAACGTTTCAATATTAAATATTTTGTGTTTAACTTTGCAGTTATGTTGTACACAAATTTGACAATTCCTTATGGGAAATTGGCAAATTGTCGTACAGAATTTAAAAATAAAATAACGAATAAAATATTTTTAAACCATGTTATATATTTCATTGTAACTATATCAAAGTTTTGACAGTTTACAATTTTATGTTTGATAACACATAGGCTGGAAAATACCAATTGTATAGTTTCGCCCCATGTTAAATGACAGCCTGGCTCGGCGGCCGGCGCGACTGACTCCGACCGCCTCTTAACTTATAATTGCTTACAAAACCCATATGGCGGCAAACCTACATACTCACCCCCGTGGTGTTTATGGGGAGAGTGAAAAATTGCCAGAGCTTGATACAATTTTGTGTTTATTAATTTTGTGTAACTTAGATTTTCTACCAACATCCTATGACAGCAAAACCTACATACTCGATCCTATGGTGTTTTTATGGGGAAAGTAAATAATCTGAAATTCCATTGGAAATTCGCTGAGTACACATGTCGGCTGTGACAGGGATATTATTTGTATGCTCTAGTTGTACTGCATTTTTTTATTTGAACCTTAATTTATTAAAAAACTAATATAAATATTAAGGTACTGCTCAGTTTTTCTGGAAACGTCTATCAACGTTGGGGGAGGAAAATTCAACATGAAAATTTCATTACCTCATTAACCCCCTTCACACCCCAATCCCTAAAAAATTTCAAATTCGAACCCCCATTTTTATGCCATTTTTTGATTGCATACACAATTTAAAGACTTTCATAAATTGACATTTTTTTACTTCAGCTCAAATCAGGCAATTGAAGTTCGTTTTTAGTCCCATAATAATAACATGGAACAAACTTGATTTGCCTACATCTCCAAAACCATTTCCTAAAAATATAAAATACTCTATATATGTATATATACAGGGTTGTCCCGGAACTCTTTGTAACCCTTTTGTATTAATTGTTTGTAGGGTGAGTGCACCAGTGAATGACGACCCCCCAGTGAATGACCGTTTCGTATAAAAAACAGCGTATTAAGCTCTGCCTTTTGCCTAGTCTATCACAAACGGTCTTAAAAGTAACTTTGGATTCGGATCTGGATCCTCCCTTTCACTAGTTCAAAATTCAAATTCAAAAATTCAAATTCTTTATTTCCCGTAGACAATACAAATACAAAGTAATTGATTGCATAGGACACGTCAATAAGGTACATGTTACTTAGGTCTAAAAACACTAAAACATAAAAAATTCAAATACAACAGTTTGTAAAACATCACTTATAACATACATTAAATAAATATACAGTTGATTGTGTAAGAAATACAAGATTAAAATATGTACTAAAAGTTATAGCTGAAATACTCCTTTAAATCATAAAAACAGGCAAGAGTAAAAGGTTTTTTAACTTCTATTTTAAATTTAGCCAGATTTAATTCTCTAATAGAAAAAGGAAGGTGATTAAAAATATTAATGGCAGTACAATGGAAACTCTTCAATGTTAGAATAAGTACATTGAGACTTACTAAGATCATACCTATGTCTAGTGTTATAGTGGTGATTATCTGAGTTTAACCTAAAATTATTTATGTTCTTTTTAACAAACAAGAGACACTGAAATATATATATATATATATATACATGGAAGTGACATTATTTAATTAAGTGTTATTAATTAAGTGTTATAAAAGAAAGTGTCAAACATCTATTTGTAACACAAACAAAATTAAGTGTTCCACCCAGTTCATCTTAGAGCTTCCCCACTAAACAAGGTTAGCTGTATTCTTCATTGTTCTTTGATTATTGATTGAAACTGCAATATAATAAATGTAATTAACAGTAAATGTGTTAAGGTACAGTTCTGTACTCATTTTAATACCAAAATCATAACCAACAATTTAATTATACAGTCGGTCATTTACTGGATCACAACTATTGATACAACCAGTGAATGACCATTTCGGTCATTCACTAGATTTTGATCAATTTTCTTTAAACGTTTTGGAAACAATGTTTTCTGGCAGATTAAGTGCTGGGAAGCACTAAAAAAACATCAGAAATCATGTGGATACAATAAACCAAAATTTGACTGGGGCTTAATAATGTTTACGGAAATTTACTACAAGAACAGTGGTCATTCACTAGAATCTATTAAAGGTATCTCTATTTTAACGATCTGGAAATGGTTAGTGTTGTTAATGTACAGAGTTCCAGCTTTGACTCTGTGAGAATCTTAACAGCTTATTCGGTGGCGAGGAGGGAGAGTGGTGTTAATACAATTTTAAAATGCGATGTAACATGTATTTTGTGTCTGTCGGTCTGTATGCATTTTATTTTATATAATTCTCATTGTCTCAAAAACGATGATAGATAAATAAATAATAAAATTTTGCACGTAGGATTAACATTTGGTTTAAATTTCATTTTTGTATAACTTTCAGCTCCAAATTAGTGGTACTTTAAAAAGATTTTCAATGTTAAATTTTTTAGAGCCTATACAATTTTTTTTATTTAATTTGCAAGAAATACAATATTTACGCAATTATTGTGTGTATTTTTTGTGTGGTGGCTTTTGTCTCAATTGACCTATTATAACGGTCATTCACTGGTAATTCATTCTAAATAGTTGGTATTCTCATACCAATGAATGACCGGTCATTCACTGGGGAAACACCGGTCATTAACTGGTGGATAGGCGGTTATTCACTGGTGCAATGATTTATGTATGATAAATTGTATTTTTCAATACTCTGTTTTAACATAATGCATTAAGTTTTACCATTAGGAACTACAGAAGAATACGGGCAAGACATTTAAACTATTCCCTACACTGTAGCGTAAAAGCCTGTTTTCCATGTAAGATTCAAGTGGAAACTCAACCTTAAACGGTCATTCACTGGTGCACTCACCCTAATTGAGACAAGAAAAAAACATCATATTGGGTCTAATATCCATCGCTAAGCCGCTAGCCGCCACTATTTTTTTCACGTAATAACTTTTATTTCCGTAACGGTTGTATTCAGTTCATATTTGGTAGATATAAATGAAATTGAACAGACGATGTTTTTGGCTTCTAGGGACCTCAAATTGGAAAAAAATCATGGTTCTGGACTTAGATCTTACCAAGATTACTATCGTAATAGCGTATTTTATATATTTTTTAAAAATATTTGGGGTGTATTTACGCCAGTGGCATTTTTAACGTTTTTACGGGGAACGGTCCAAACCCAGTCTTGTTACTATCTAACATCTACCACTTGTAAGAAAACATCATTAATTAATAGCCCAATCACAAATGGCAACTGGGTCCATACTTACTTAATATAACTGAATATCTTTAATCTAGAAAAAGGTGCTGCTACCTATTAGAGTCTCTTAAACTAAGTGGAAATACGTTGTAGCGGAGCTGACGTGACCAAAACAGCTGTCGGTGTCACGTCAATCGGAAGAGCTTTTTTAAATTTGTTGTGAATTTAATTCCTTTCATTGTTTCTCGCATACCACCTGAAATGCTTCTGCGTACCACCAGTGGTACGCATACCACCAGTTGAGAACACTGGTTTATAATATTTAAGCTACCTTATTTTTTTAGTCTTGTTTACTACTACCTTGATAACCAACTTTAATCCACCATGATGCGATAGTTTAGATAAAAACATGCAATCAATAAATTGACATCTTTGCTCTATATTAAGATTTTTTCGATATAAAAGGTACAATAAAACAATATGCTGTTTAAACATTGTTTATTATAAAAGCAAAATCAATATTAAGACAAAAGGAATATTGGATGAATCTTAAGAATTGGAATTTAAAGATTCAATTGTCAAGTGAAACATAATTACATCTTAAAATGAAGCAAATTGAATATGACACACATATATACAAAAGAAACTGGGAAAGATAACTAGGCGGAGACTAAAATCTAGGTTGAAAGTGGAAGGGGCTGCGGCCACGCCTCGCCCTCCCTCGGAACTGTCCCCTCGCTTGGTCTAGCAGCGTGCTGCGCGTCAGCGGGATGTTCCTGCCTCTCAGGAACGGGTTCGAGCCTGCAACGCATACCAACAATTCTGATCAATATTTCATATTAGAACCACATGTATGTCATTGTATGTTAATTATGTGACTTGGGTGAGAATTAAATATTAATTGACTCATTTCTGTTTGTATGTTTTATGGCAATCTCTTTCCTGCACTTATTTGATTAATAAATTGTAAAAAAAATTTAACCTGTATTTTAATCTATACCAACACAGATTTACAATTTAATATTGTTCTTTTAATAATAAACAGCAAATTTTGATGCGGGAATACAAATTTAAACATTGAATATGGTTGATGATAAAAATGAATCCATCAGAGGCATTGTCATTGTCAGCTGTTGAACACAGGTGAATAAATTTACCAGAGCATAATGATAATCTATCTATACTTATTTAATACGCTAAGGGTTTTTTTGTCTTGAGAACTCCTCCTACAATTCTCAACCGATTTTCAAGTTTTTGGTGTCGTTGGATAGGGCTTGGTCTGTAGTTGTTTCCGCCAAAAACTTATGAGAATCGGACTGAAAATAAAGGTGCTATTTACCATAGAAATCTCAAAATTTCCCATTTAAATAACATTGGGATTGAATAAAGCATTTTAAACATCTGTTAATAATCAGCTGTAAATACGTGGTTATAAAAGATACTGTATTCACAATATTGGATTGGTCGGATGTCATTGACTTAGAGCTAAATGTAACATTAGTATTGTATTAAAATAAATTGCTCGATTTCGAGCAACACATGTACTAGTATATATGATTAGTTCAATGAACGAAATTGCATTGGCTATAGACAATTTTTTTCTGAATTTACTGATAAGTTTTTAATTCTTATGAATCAAAATTTAAATGGACTAGGCTTTTAATCGTAGGATTCGTAGTACGACTACTGATTTGGCATTATATATATATATATATATATATATATATATATATATATATATATATATATATATATATATATTTTTTTTTTAATTGTATTGATCAAGACAGCTCATATGTGTATGTTGTCTTACATTTACACAAGATAAAAGCAAGCTCTAGAGCCAGAAAAAATTTAACTTTTTACATAACTTAACATACACACTCTAGTGATACATCATGAAAATCTTAAAAGTTCTTCCTCTAGGTACTCACCTGAAAAATTCTTATACAACTGAATAATTTTGATTACATCTAGCTAAAAAAAGTCTTGATGAAAAAAATTTCTTGATGAAAAAAATGTCTTGAGAAAAAAAAATTCAACCTGGGTCTTTTGCCAGATTAACTGAACTTGTTGGAAATCTTGACTAATCTTCCTGTTCTAGGAGATCTTCTTACTACAATTGGCACTAGAATAATAATTATAATAAAGTCAAAATAAAGCCAATTAGTTACCAAAACAGCAGTGTCTCTAAAAATATCTCAGTGCGAGACCAAGATCTGATCTATATGGATAATAAAAGAATTTAAGGAAGAATTTCAGCATATTGTTTTAGTTAAAGTATTTCTAGTAGCACTTTGCAACTACAGAGTAATCTCTTAATAATACTGCTGTAATTAAATTACAAACAAATTTTTTTATTGATATAAACAAAAATTTTAATTTAGTTCTTAGCCAATGAATTTGTCCGTAAAGGAGGGTGGAAATAATGGTTCAACATGTAATCAAATACGGTAGAGGCCCTCTAGTCCAGCCTCGGGATGGTTTGGCCACGGGATAATCCGGCCGTGATCCTAAGGAAATGAAACATTCGGTCGCGGCCACTTCTCAAGGCTGAAATAGACATGAGTCAACTGAAATTGATTCCATACAATCACTATCTCTAAAATATTTCAATTTAACTGTTAATTTCCTGGCAATTCAGTTCCAGACGTCTTTTGGAATATTCCATACTCTGATACAGATTTTCCACAGTGTTGATTATATTTTGATTGGAACAAATAAATGAAAGCATAATTGATAATTCTCCATCCTTGGATCTAGGTTTTTTCTTACAAACTGTTAAAATCAAGATGCAAACACCAGAACTGACACAAATTCTGCATGAGAAACTGTAACAACGCACAATAAGACTGGAATATTAAAATTTTGAAACAATTACAAAAAAAAGTTAAAAAATGTTTTTAAAAATTATTAGGCGAACATATGATAACTGGAGTATAAGCAAGAGGATAGATGGACAAAATAAATTATGTGACAACAGCTACAAGCATTCAATTGCAACTATGCTAGACAGCGTTACCTCTATCGGCGGCGGGTGGGTCGTCATTGTTCCACACAATGGGTGTGCGGTCGGTGCGCGAGGCGCGGCCACGCACGGTGCTGGTACGCAGGGAGCGTCGCGCCGTAGGACCGCGGACCGCTACCGCTGCGCTTGCCTCGCTGGCCTCCGCCTCGCGCCCCTCCTCCGCCTCTTCTACCATCGCCGTCGATCCAGACTTTTCACCCTCGGAACTCACACCTTTTAAAACAAAACGGTGTTATGTAAAGAATTGTGTTTTGCTAGAGGGAAATGAAAAAAAATTGAGTTAAAACTTTAAACTCCAAAGGTTTGACTTGAGAGAATTACAAATAGCTTGTCTCTGAACCCTTCAACGATATATCGTTCATTGTCTTTTTCCTGAGAAATGCTAAGCAACGATATATCGTGCCTTGCCTTTTATCCGAAATGTGCGAAGCCACGATATATTATCATGCCGCCGATATCAATACGGCGGACTTAGGTTGTCTCGTAGAGTTAACTTAACTTTGAGTAGAGTTTTTTATCTCATGCGCTTGCCTCCGCTGCCTTGGCCACCCAAACACTTTTTGGAAATCATATGATTAATTCCCCAACAGTTTTCAAAAGTTATATCATATTTTAACACTGAAAGGGTTAAATAGATTAGATAAATGGAGAAATTACAAAGCACAATGACTTATATTATACTTGCAATATTTAGGGAGGATAAAAGAAAGACACTTTAATTTTCTTTGGTTTCTCTCTTCTGTTTCTTGAGCAATATTCACAAAGGGACCAAAATATTCGAAGTGGATCAAAATATTTTAAAATATATCCAAAATATTTTTATGTATTTTTCTAATCCCACAATGTTTTCTTCATGGGCCATCCTTTCTAACCTAGCATTCCCAACACTTTACGTTTTTGATATAAATTAGTTTTAAGAAGTACTTGGCCTCGGTTGAGATGAGATTTTAAAGATGGATGGCAAAGGACATAACTAAGCAGGAAAACTGGGTAGCTGAGCAACGCGTTTCTAATTGCAGCACTGAATTTTGTAATTGAGTGAATTTAATCCTTCTTTAACATTGAGTACCTTTTTGAGTGTATTTATTCTTCAGATAAAACTGTACTCATGACAAATTTTTCTTTTGTAAAACACCATTTTTCACCATAATATGAAAAAAGCACCATAAACTACTAATTTATCTGATTAAAGGGGATGAAGTAAGATTCCCATCCCTCCCTTCACCTTAACTGCCTTGACAACACATATCTGCATAAATGCCACTGCACCTACCATCGCCACTCTCTTCAGGGTCCATTTCCGGTTCGTCCATTCCCTCTGCTCCCTCATTGTCTTGTTCTTCTGTGTCTCTTCCTTCTTCCGCATTTGCATCTTCAACTTCTACAATAAAAGCACAATCCAGTTAAACAAGTAAACTTGCAGTAAGCCACGATACAGTTTCCACTTTGTTTCTAAACTAAAAAAAAATCAGGGAGTTTTTTTATATTGAAAATAATATAATGCACTTTTAATTTACCTAAAAAATTATATTTTACAGTTGACCCTATCCTAGCTGGTTCTGGATGAACCGCCACTCGGTTTATCTCCCTGATCCCTAATGTATACATTTATTTTTACGTATATGCATCTTCTGTAGGTATTTGTATCTCTGGCTGATATGCTACAGCAGTCTCAGAATGACAGGGTTTTCGTTGTTGTTACTTGTTGCAGATGGCATTGGCTGGTACACTTTAGGGGTCCTATGGTTTTGCGTAAGCACTGAGACAGACTGTGAGATAAAATTTTTATTTGTGTACTATGTAGTTATCAGGTTAAGTGTAAGAAAGGGCTATAAGCTCCTAACTTTGCCTGTATCAATAAAGGGGTTTTCATTTCATATATTACATGTTTATGTAGTTTCACGCTTTAAGCAGCCCATTTGGTAATCCGACCTAAGCCTGGTCTCGAAAGGGTCTGCTAAGAGACGGCCTACTATATGATCATTCTAAGTACCAATTATTTACTTTTTCTACAATTTACCAATACTACTAAGGTACAGTAAAGCCATCGTTGGTGTTGAGTGTATGTTTACCTGACGCGGGCGCCGCGTGGCCGTGCTGGGGCGCGGCGGTCACCGTGATGGTTGGAATGTGCAGGTTGTTGTTGGTCTCCGTGTGGTCCTCCACGGCGTTACTCTGACCCACCTCCCCTCCCACTGGCTCTGTCACATACAAACCAAATGTCTGACTGTTGTTTAACTAATAAGTATCTAATCTAGTTTTAACTACAAAACATGCAGCATTCAAATTGGAACATTTTCAGGTTTTAGTAGAGTATAATTTGTAACAATTAAATTTGTGATGCAATGATCGTCATTTTTAAAATGCTATTTTTTTCTTTTTGGGTGAGACAAAACCGTTCATAATTGGTTGTCAAAGCTCTGCTATAATTGAATTGGAAAATGAATGAATTAAGTTATCCCACCATAATCCAAATTTTATCCGTTTGATACCTGAGAGGGTACATTTTTTGGGACACTGATGCCATTTATTTGTCACTGGGCTATTAAATGGTGCTACCTTTTAACCACAAAAAATAAAAACTTTCCCCATCACAATTTTAAAAAGCGTTACCCTATTATAAAAAAAACACAAAATATAACAAAATGCAAATTAATATTTCAATAAAATTCTTATGGGTTTCCTAAGTACAACTTCTATATGAAATTACCATTCTTGACACTATACTGGTATTCTAAGGTAAGGCTGTATTTTACATGAATTCACAGGTCAACAATTATAGTTAAAACTAAATATAAAAGAAAAGCATGTAGGGCTACCTTGAGGGGAGACTTGTAACGGTGTGGACGGCACACTGCGTCCAGTGCTGGTGTCCTCTAGTTGACTAAGATCCATCCTAGTGTCATCCATGCCTTCTGACGCAACCTGTGCCACACCTGAACACACAAACAATCAAAGTTGCATGCAGTGAAGAATATCTATATATTAAACAAACAAAATAACCAACACTCAAATATAAGCATCGTTTTACTATGTGAAACGTTAGTATCTATAACTGAGTAAAATATTCTCATCAATGTCATTTTAGAAATGATAATGCCCAATGTACTCTTCTTAAAAATTTATTAACCTCGAGTTTTAATTAAAAGTTTATAATTTTTAATTTTGAGATTTGAAGGAATTAAGTTGATACAGATGTTATAGTAGGCATCACAAAATTGTGAGCCAGCATTTAGAAAAGTGTTGCTGATTTGTGCAGACTCAATGTTATTGACCACAGCAAATGTGAGCAAATAAGCAAAACAAAGCAAAACCGACAACATCACCAGATAAGAATAATCAGCTACCACCTGTTAAAACTTTTTGAAGCTCACAATTTCATGCCGCCTAGTGTATAATAAATTCGCATGGTGAAGAGTTGACATTTAGTTTCAAAACCAACATCTCAGTATGTCAACATCACAAATGAAAGTTTATAACAGAACAGAATGAATTCCATCCACCTGCTGTTTCTTGACACAGACACTGTTGGGTGTTGAGTGTTTGATATTTACCGGCCCTGGTGGTGGGGGGATTGTTGTCGGAGAAGGTGAAGCGGCCGGAGGGGACGTGCGGGGAGCTGACTGCCTCGCCGAAGCCGTCTGTGCGTCTCGGCACAAACAGTGTTGGAGTGCTAGGCACGATGCTGTCGTCTCCCACCTCCTCGTAGCTCCCAGGCTAGATCAGATCAGTGTTACGGTATTATATTAAGTAGTGAAACTGATGGTTGGCTAGGTAACTACAAAGAGTGCAGTAAACTTGGAACATTGAACAACTGATTGTAGAACCTAAATATTTCTACCTACTCTAATTAAAAATTTTCATTTGATTTCTAGTAAATTAAAAACTTATAACTAGTGATGGGTCGGTTGCAAAATTTATCGGTTCGGTTTCGGTTTGGTTTTTTACTTGCACCGGTTGTCGGTTGTCGGTTTTTCGGTTTTTTTTAGATGTAAACAGGTAAGCACTTAAGATTACCATCTAAAATCAGGCTGATGCCTATTTTCTGACTTTTACACATTTATGCTATTTAAATAAGACCAGTTACTTAATACAAGAAAATATATAAAATATTAAATGTCTATCCTACTTTAAACTGGCCTTATATTTTATCTGAAAGTAGTCAAAAAAGGAATACAACCATTTTAATGGGCAAATTTGCAATATTAATAAAAAACTGAAATATAACATTTTTGACTATTGTATTTTTGTAGGAATTGAGAATATGTTGGGAGTATAGAATAAAATCCAACAATTAAAAAAAGTTTAGAAACACCCTCAATTAAATTATGGCTTAACACGTTGAGTGCGGCAAAGAATATCGGAAATCTTTCCCGCGGGCCTGAAAATTTTTTTTTTCATAAAATCTTACTTTTTGTCTCCAGAAGTCCAGATCGAGGCGGCAAACTGGCGTTCTTGCATTATTTCACAAAAAAATGCCGTCCAAAAGGGCAGGTCTCCGGTGACCGAGCCGGCCCGCGCAACGACAATACACAGTTTTTTGTAACACAATATCGAATTTTTACATTAAAAATGTTTAATATAATTATAATAATGTTCAATAGAATTATAACTAATATTTCCAACTATTTACAGCCCCTTCCACCCTCCCAACCATTGTTTTTCTTACTCAAACTTCGTCAAGGTACTGGTCGAAGGATTTCTATTATTGGGGGTCCATTTTAAATAAAAGACGATAAAACTAAAATAAAAAAAATATTTAACATAATATTGTGTCACAAAACACACCAAAACACGGAAGAAATGCTTCATAAAGAATTAAAAAGTAATTAAAAAAGTTCAGGTCACAATGGACCGGAGCCGGCCCACGGGAACAGCGGGCGACGCACAACCGAAAGAAGGCAGGTTGCCCTGGTAACGCACGTATAAACAAATCCGAACTACTCCACAACCCAGGGCCACACTGACTGATTCATTTCGCCGAGTCACGGCCGGCGACACGTGACCGGGCAGGCCGGCGCGCGCGTTTCGCTACCGGTCACCGGTGACCGAGCCGCACCCAAAGTGTTAAGAAATGTTTTATCATTTCATGTCTAATTTTTTAAGAATTACTAGCTATCATGTGTTACATAAATGCATTCGGTTAAGATAATTAATTTTATCTTCAATTAAGGAAAATAATAATTTTATAAATTTATAAAAAAAGTACTGTTGTTATATTTTTGAATTCATTATTGAAAACAACATAATAATAACATTAACTCCCCTATATAGGTTGAACTATAGGTCGTATTACTTTGACTAAAGTTTCATTCAATTTGTAAAAATCAGACGAAAAAAATGAGATATAATTTGTTTCTGTACGACAATTAGATCAAAAACTGAATATATTGTACTAGGAAACTGATAAGGTCGTAAATCAGATAAGCGATCGTAGGCCGGCCGGATGTCAAAACAATAGAGCGCTTATCGGCAGATGTTCCGCATTCCATCTATCGTCTCATATTACAATTGTATTGTTATCTTCCTAGAACCGGACGTAATTTCCTTTGTGATTGATTTCTGTTCTTTTTATCTTCAGTTAGTAAAAAAAAACCGATAAACCGAAAACTGACATGTGTTATCAATTCTCGGTTATCGGTTTTTTCGTAAAAAACCGGTAAAACCGACAACCGACATTAACAACCAACCCATCCCTACTTATAACATATACTGGACGTTATAAGATTTTTTTACAGGAAAGTTTCATTTTTTTAAGGTTCAAATTATCTAGGTGCCATTGAAATAGCAGAAAGTGATATGTTTATATTGAATCCATTTGAGCGAGAGTGAAATAAAAAAATTAACTATTCTAAAATGTTGTTAGAACAGAGACGTCCAGTGTGATCAATTTTTTTGTTTGACACACCAAACTCACAGATAGTGTAGTAAAATTAAGCCAAAATATGGCTGGAAAATGAAATAATTTTTGGACAGTGAATTTTTGCAGAAATGTGTTCTATACCATCCCCTGACCTCCCTCAGAAAAGTCCCCAGAAATCCCCAGTGGGCAACATGCCTAAAAATGATGGGACGGCCCGCGTGGAGTCAGAGATAAATATTTCTTCGACCAATGGGTTTATGTACATCAAATTAAAGCTCTTAAGTAGTAGAATTTAATGCCGCAAACCCCATCTCAAAAGGTTGCCTGAGTAGAAAACGGCAGCCTGTC
Organism: Neoaliturus tenellus; assembly: GCA_030545055.2. NCBI lineage: Eukaryota > Metazoa > Arthropoda > Insecta > Hemiptera > Cicadellidae > Neoaliturus > Neoaliturus tenellus. The sequence continues at coordinate 21,790 of JAQYXR010001274.1, read as the reverse complement.
AAACTTTGAATAAAAATCAAAATTTGACCTAAACGCTTAAAAATGTAATAATTTTCGAAATACTTGACCTTTCGAGGTGCGGTTTGCAGCAAACGTTTGCTTTTACAATTACCTTTGAAAATGCGGATAGCTAGTCATATGCTTATCATACTACCCTTGAACCACCCTCCACATGGACGTCCCAAAGAGGAAGTTTAAAAAAAAATTTCTCAGACCATAGCCATCCTATACATAATTTTAAAGGTCTTAGTAAGGAGAGTACATAGCCGAAAACCAGATCTCAAAAGGTCAAATATGTCGGAAGTTATTGTATTTCAAAGTTTTGATAGTATTATTTTATTCTAAACTTTGAACGCCTGCCATTTTACTCCCGACAGTTATATTGAGGTCGGGTTTACGGCATTGTATTCTATGTTTGAAGACCTTTAATTTGATATATATAAAACTTCTCGAATGTATTTAAATTTAGTATGCTTAATATAAAATTTTAATGTAACTCCTTATGGGCCAACCCCTCATTTTTAAGCGTGATCCCCATATGGGATTTCTGGGGACTTTTTGGAGGAAGGTCAGGGGACGCCATAGAACACATTTCAAAAGAAATTGGCTTTCCAAAAATTATTTCATTTTTCCCGACTAATTTTACTACACTAAGAAAAGTATAGAGCTGATCTTCCCAATTGCTTCTCTGAAGCTGCGTTGTCTGTCCATTTTATGCAATAGTTTATACAATTATATATTGTTTTAGCGTTTAAGTATACCAGGAAAACTTTCAAGAACATTTTACCCATCTGTAGGCAGTAAAATGATCACTTAAATTTTTCAAGGTTGAAATCCGTGTAAATTAGATACAAAAATAAACGGTAAAACATGGCTGGCATATACTTACTCCCAACCAGTAGCATAAATAAGGAGGGTTGTCAGGGTGACCATCACCCTCAAGGACTAATAATAATAGGCCTAATAAAAAAATACAAATAAAAAAATCTGAAGTTTCAAAATTGCATACTGCTGTTTTAACATTTACCTTTAAGTGCTAATAAGTTAAGAAAAGCATGAACTTAACGACGTAACAATTTTAAATTAAAAATAGCGAAAGGACAAAGCAATCCACAAATGAGACAAGTGCCACAAGTTTGCCTAAAGACATTCCTTTTCTTTTATTCCATTAATGAATTTTTGAAGACAATGCTGTTGACAGGGGGTAGAGGCAATGACTTTGTCTACAACACATCATTGTCATTGTGAGTGTATCTGTTATTGAGAGTGGTCGGTTAGAGTTTTTATTGGTCTCCCACCTTTATCGGACTTAAAAAAATAAAGGTCCAAAATTGAAGCAGGTGAAGCACTGCATGACATTCTGAGAAGGGGCCTTTAATTCCCTCTTAAATAACTTTTTTTATAAGATAAGACAGAGACAAACTGGATCCTTTGATATTATCTATACTCTGTTTGGAAATACGTAATGTTGGAGAATGTTTTTGGTAACAGAGAATTGAATAATACACTGAAGATGGTTTAAACAACTTTGAACTGAGAACAACGGTTACTAAAATAGAATGGGGAATGTCCTCAGATGGTGCTAGAACATCATGTTAAAGACACAGTTTAGAAACACAGTGTGTGAACCAAAAGCAAATGGGCTGTCCTCGGATGCTGCGGGAAGATTGGTTGAACACACTCCATCCTCATTAAAAAATGTCCTGGGATGCACGTTGAGAATATAACCCAAAGTCCTCGTTACGCACGTCTACCACAATCAAGACAGACTTCACTGTGGAATCCACTTTTTTGGACTCCGGGGGTACTAAAATTGATAAAGCCACAAACAACTAAAAATCAAAAATTTTGTCGAAAACAACACTTTTTCCTTTTACTATGGTATAGGCAGAGAAAGTAATTGGGCTGTAGCACTATAGGTGAATGCCTGCGGCATTTTAACTAAAAATATAACTATACTAATAATGTTCTTAACAGCTGATGAAGCTTCGAGGTGTTTTTCCCTACTAGATGATTTGTATTTACCAGCAGGAGCTGCTGTTGGCGGTTGAGGGGCGGGATGTGAGTGGCAGACGCCCGCCGAGTGTAGTGTCCGCCGGGGGTTGACGATGCCTGGTTGCTGGACACACTGGCCTCCCCCCTGCCCTGGCCCTGGCTACTGGTCGCCTCCCCTCCTCCTTCCACCACACTCACACCCACACTGCTACTCTCTGATTGGTTTGGCACCTCGTTGCTGTCGTCTGCAACATCAGGTCGTATGTTGGTACAAAATCAGGTCTAGACACACTGACCTACCACCTGCCTTGGCCCTGGCTACTGGTTGCCTCCCCTCCTCCCTCCATCACACTCACGCCCACACTGCTACTTTCTGACTGGTTTGGCACCTCGTTGCTGTCGTCTGCAACATCAGGTCCTAGACACACCGAGCTCTCCTCTCCCCCTGCAGTGTCCTGGCTTTTGGTCGCCTCCCCTCCCCTGTCCACCAAGCTCACACACACTTAAAATGTCTAAAATTAAATTGTATATTCATAACATATCAATATTAAACTCACTCAATCACAAAATTAATGGAGAAATTGAGATATTTCTAAACAGAAAACACGCTATTAGGAGAAAAACTATTAAAACAAACTGTTTTAGTTTGAAAAAATCTCAATTTACTCCATATTTATGATCGGATGTTTTGAAACTTGTTATTTCTTAATAGACATTTCAAATTTATAAATTTTAAGTGCTTTAAACTATTTCGATAATATTCCACATTTTAAACATATTTAACTTTGAATATTTAAAATGACGGCCACTTTGAAACAGAATAAGGTTGAAATGTAAAAATTTATAAGTAAAACATTCTTGACGTACATAATATTCATGCCAAGTTTAATTTTAATTGAAAAATCTCAATAACTCCGTTATTTGTTGTCAGATCCTTACAAACTTGGTACCATTGGTTAGATAATTAGATTTGTCAACTTTTTTGTGTCTAGTAAAATTTTTATAAAATTTACCGGTTTTGAGATATTTTAGCTTAAAATTTGAATATGGCCGCCATTGTGAAAATACACATTAGAAAAAAATAACTTTTTTCTTGAAAATGGGTATTGTTATGATGAAGGTTCATGCCAAATATTAACTTAATACAATGATTCATTACGGAAATAAAAATTATTTTGTGTAAAAAACAAAATGGCGGCTAGCGGGTTAACAAAGCATTTTAGGACATATGTTTATAGCAATTTTTTAGCTTATTTTGATGTGGGCAATAACCTCCTGAATTCCTGAAATGTTTTTTCCGAACACCCTGTATATTTAATATAATTATAAACTATAGGGAAAATGAAGTATTAGGCTTTTTATGAATTGGCATAAATTGTCTTTGGAAAATTGACTTGGTGCCTGAAATATTGATTACCTACTTAAGTATACAGATACAGTATATTATTAAAAATTTGTGTTTTAAAACTTTTATTTAATAATAAAAAAAAATAAAAAAAATAATTCCGCTGAACAATAAATTGTTATTTAAACTTTATATATAAATTAAGTTCAATTTCATAACTAAAAACTTTTGGAAGAAGAGTAGTACAGTAGTTACATTGAACTTCTACAACTCTCTTTTTCTAAATTTTCTTATCTCTCCAATATTAATATTTAACTTCACTGCGAGAGAGTTCCCGGCCGAGATAGTGTAAAGCCTGAATATGAACAATTGAACCACCACGTCACTTTAAGCTACCTTATTTTGTCATAAAGAATTAGAAATTTGCACGAGAAGGAACAATAAATCACATAATAATTCACTGTAACAAAGAAGCATACTGCTTAAGGTTTTTATCACTGACTATAGTGAAGAGTATCAACATTCAGACGAAATTACAACAGAAATGGCAGACTCTCGTTCTACCCTTGACCCCTCCCCGCAGTTATCTCTGTATGAGGGCGCCCGCGAACTAACGTTTGGGTTCCATTCTGTAGTAGCATATGGTTACAACATTCAGTCTTTCTCTCGGCAATATCGTCGATAATCCTGGTCTTAAGAATGATCCGGATTGAATTAATATATATTATTGTTTTGTTTACTTAAGATGGCGTTAAATGATGTTTCATGAGACATAATAATTCACTGTAACAAAGAAGCATACTGCTTAAGGTTTTTATCACTGACTATAGTGAAGAGTATCAACATTCAGACGAAATTACGACAGAAATGGCAGACTCTCGTTCTACCCTTGACCCCTCCCGCAGTTATCTCTGTATGAGGGCGCCCGCGAACTAACGTTTGGGTTCCATTCTGTAGTAGCATATGGTTACAACATTCAGTCTTTCTCTCGGCAATATCGTCGATAATCCTGGTCTTAAGAATGATCCGGATTGAATTAATATATATTATTGTTTTGTTTACTTAAGATGGCGTTAAATGATGTTTCATGAGACATCATTGAAACAAGTTAGTTTTTTTTTGTCGTTGGTATTCAGAGTAAAATTTGTCTGTTTCGGAACCGTGAAAAATCTCCAAGCGGAGGGCGCACCGGAATACGTCCCGGTGTCCCGGTGGGCCAGCACGGGCCAGTATACAGGTTTGCTGCCATAGGGGGTTTTGACCCAATATTAGTCACTCATCATCACCTAATGAAGGAATATTTTATTGAAAAATGTTCAAAAATAAGTGGTAACTTATATAAGATTTTATTAATTTCCCATACCGATAACATGAAAACCCTTTTTTGTATTTTCTCCATGACAAGCAAAGAAATTAATGTTAATGATTCAAAATACCAAATTGTTTATTTTTTAAAGTTCATTTGAATGGTCTCTTTAAAAATTGGAAAATTTTTTAAATTAAGAGCAAAAAATGCCATAAACCCAATTTTGACCCTTTTGAAACCCCATAAAACCCCGTTCCTATGGTCCGATCATCCTGGTTTCAAATTTAACCTGAAGACTGCTACCCTACACCTTCATACCTTTGGATCTAAGTAATATAAGTATTTAAATTGTTCACTACCGCGATAAAACAAAATTTTACATTTAATAAAGACCAGTGACGCATATATGGGGCTGCCAGGTTTTTCCCACAGACTGCTGCCGCACAGTAAATGTGTCAGCTGGTCACATTAAAATAGACTGATGCTAGACACTGACATAGGTCTGTGTACCTATGTTTTAAAATAGGTTCTATTTTGGTTTCTGTCTATTAAAGCCCTGAACGATTAACAGTGGTCTACAGGGATGTCTGCCACACATTTGCGTTGCTTGGTCTGTGGTACTGTCAACCAAGTGACACTCAGTCTATGTGTAATTAAAAAATGTAAAACTTTTTAGATGGGAATGACTGTAGCGTTGTATATATGCTGCACTCGGTAGCAAACGTGTTAAAGGTGATTGTAAAAATATTAATAACTCGAAATGGGAAATTTCTTACAAGCTATTTGATTTTCATCTCACATTTTGTCAAATATATTTTATGGGAAGAAGTGAAACAAAAACTTAAGGGTATACAAATTTATTTATGACTAAATATAGGTAACATTGAAAATGACACGAGTTACCAAACACATGACAAAAGTTTCTGTATATTTGATATTTGCGCAATCATTAACTAAGATCTAGAACTTGTTCCAATATAAAGCTATCATTGATTTTCACACCAAGTCAAATGCATCAAACTACAGGATATGTGCTACTTAAGTGAACTTAATGTCATATGTAAAGCTACATTTACAAAATCTAACTTTGTCTTATTTAGGCCTATCCCTGTATTGAAATGTAAAATAGTTTTTCTGTAAAACTAATATGATAAAAAAACTTTGTTTAGTAACAACTTTAATACACTGCAAATGAAAACTATTTTTTATGAAATTTTCTGTGTAATTAAATAAATTACATGCATGTAGGAGGACTAAAATAAATATAAATAAGACATTTTTGTGCATGTGAAACAAATAAATTAAGATCACTCAGTAGGGGTGGGCGAGTACTCGATTAACGAGTAATTACTCGAGTAGTTAGCACTACTCGGCATCGAGTCGAGTAGTTTAAAATACTCGACCAAACGAGTCGAGTAGTTGACAACTCAACTACTCGACTGGTTATTATATTGTTGGTGTTACTGATATTTGACAAATAAATTAAAGAAAATAGCAATTTTTTTAATGAATTAATTTTTCCATCCCTTTTTAATTTGTTTAATTTAAAAACGTACTTAACCTATCGGCAACCTGAACATCGCTTGAGTAATCCATTTTGGATTTTAACTCCAGCATACGATAAGGAGAAAGAACGACCGGCAGACGAAAGACAAATTACATTAAATTAAAATATATTATTACTGAATTGTTTTTCATTTAATTGAATTTTACTAATCTTAAAACAAAAGATAGATGTCAAGATAGTGAAATACTTCCAAGTCTTGGACTGGACTCAACTCGACTGGCATTGTGGCGACATGGCGATTGGTGACGGCTGCAACTGCAGATTGTTAGATGACTGATTTAAATAATATTCATTTGTACGGTACATTTTTAAAACATTTGGAAAACTTTAAAACAAATAATCAATCATAATTTCACATTTAATTGCATCAAAACAATTATTTAAAACTGATTCAAATAACTTTAGACAAAATAAAGAGCTGTGTTGACATTAGCAGTAAGAATAGTAGAACGTCTGGTAGACAAAAGAGTGACAAGATGAACAATCAGGTTTACCAATGGCTAACCTCAAATAACCCACGTAATACAATTTTATAGGTATATGTTATTTTTCTAATTCAGCATTCACAAATATAATGTTTATTAATTGATAATAAACGTCTTTATCTCTAAAATTTCTTTGATTATAAGACAGACATTGAATTTATTGTTCTTTGTGATCTTTTAAGTCCTAACAAACAGGCTTCATGGCTGTTCACTAAAGCTAGCCTTTACTCAGTTAAGAGACATTCTGCCATTAGCAGACGGCAAATCGAGGGAATTACTGAATTCCAAAACAGTGAAAACTATGTGTACCTAAGTTTAGCTTGAGTATTTCGGAGAAGTGGCGATAATTCCTAAACAAAATGAGTGGTGAAGATTTTTTTTATGAACAAAGACAAAGGAAGTAGATAGAGTTGAAAATGAAATTTAAATCCACCAATTACATCTTTCAGCTGTAGCATCCGGGCTGTCTAGGCTAGGCTTGTGACACAAAGTACAAACTTATGCCTAATACAAAAACTGTGAATAGGGAAAAGCTTTTATTTGGAAACATTTCAAAGTAAGTGAAACATAAAGTGTGAAACATGAAAGTGAACAGTTAAGTAAGTAACTGTAACAGGGGATTTTCTTTTTTTCAATTAATAGGGGTGTGAGATGCAGCAAATTTTTTTTCGATTCGATGCAACCATTCGATTTACAGAATTTCGATTCGAATCGATTCAAATTTGATGCGATGCAAAGTAACACAATTTCTTGATTTTTTTTACTTATCTTGCAATTTACAAATCTTAAAAGTTTCCCAATCCCACTAAAAATAAAACCATAAAATATCACCTTCAAAATCACTTGACATCTGATAAAATATAATATATATGTATGTTTCATGTTTAATAATTTATAAATGTAAATGTGTACATGTGTAAATTTATAATTTATAATATAGTATACATATATATTTCAATTAGGTATTTTGTTCTGACAATATTTATGTACCTCTTGTCTCAAGTTATCAGATATGTGACTAAAGTCATTACATGTAATTTTGATTCTGGTTATGAATCCTCTTGGTGGCATTACTCGTTCTACATTAGTAAACATAGCATTTAATATTAAACCAGATAAGAAATAAACATTTATTTATTTTATTTATATTCATGTAGGGATGTGTCGGTGCCTAAAGTCGGTTCTCCATACCACCGGTTCTTGACAAAAGTACCAGTACCAAGAACCGAATGGTGTTTATAGGCTAACTTTTCAATCTTTTTATTCCATACATTCCTTTAATCTCTTTTGTCACTAAACCAAGTTTTTAGCATAAGTTTTTTTTATATTTTTTATATTTATAATTAGCAATTTAAAAACCAATATTTTTTCCTTCACATAGTTTTCAAGCAAATTAAACTTAGGCCCAAAGTGATCTTTTCTAGGCCTAGTAGGATAGGCTAGCTATTTTAGTATAGTAGGATTGTATATTTTTATATTTTAGTATAGGCTAGTTATTTTAAGGCAATTTTCAATATTTTTATGGTCACGTATTACTTGACTCGACTCGACATTCGAGTATTCTACTTACTACTCGACTCGACTCGTTCCAAAAATATGATGCTCGCCCACCCCTACTGAATGTTAATTCATATTATCACCTAAGATGAAAGTTTCAAGCTATTAACAACTAAAGGATCTTAGGGGAATAATTTGACTTACCAATTATTTCAACTTCATTGTTTCCTTGATCAGTGATATTTTCATCAATGTCTGGGCCCTCACCCACGTCATAATTAGCCATTTCCTGAAACCACAAGCAGTGTCTTTATACTGGGGTTGGTTACTCAGTCTTATTGGAAGAAATTATATGCATTGAATCTTGACTAAGGTCCGTAGAACTTTAGTTATAAATCACCAACTAGTGTGAAGGAAATCTCTTGAAAGAAACATCCAACAGGAATCTTAATTTGTGACAAATCTGGGTTCAGTTAAACTGGGACTTATGAATTTGTATTAATTGGTACTTTTACCACACAAAGTGAGATTAGTGAACCTACCTAAGAGTTGCTTCTAAACTGATTATGACACAAAACACTCTTATCATTTTTTAACAGTTTGTTGAAACTAGGGATGGACGGGAATGGATTTTTAATTCGGGACGGGACGGGAATTTTTATTTCCTGTCCAATTTCAGGACGGGATCGGGACAGGATTACTCTTCTCGACGCTATCGAGAAATATTCGTTTTGACTTTTATCTGAATGTCGTATAAAGACAAATTAATGTTAAATATCAACTGGTTCTGTTTCCAAATTGTTTCACTTGTTTTTGTATAATTTAGAATGAACCTCATTTTGTTAAAAAGATTTAAAATATCTAATTTTTATATTTGCAGTATACAATGAGAAAAGGATAAAGTATAAATTTTCTTGTAACAAAAAAATTTAAATCAAATCACTAAACAATATACTTACAAATGACAAATGTCCATTAAAAATTTTATAAAAGTTTTGTTGAATGAAATATTAAACGTTTTCTATAAAGAATGAAAAGAAAAATTATGTCCATAAAAATACAGATTAAAACAATTGAAAAAATTGCAAAGAAAACAAAACTGTATTACATAAATAGGCCTAAGGCCTGCTCAAAAAAAAAAAAAAAAAAAAAAAAAAAGAAATTATAATAAATATTTACACTAAGGAATGAAGTGGTTCAACAAACCAAAGCCATTTATAAAACCAAGAAATGTTAATTTTTTTCATTTTTTATACTTATTAATTTAACTGAGACAGGTTTTTACTTAGAGATTATCATAATAATTGAATGGCTCCGTCGAAAAACGTTCTATGCGACAAAAATACAAATTTCGAGATTTTTAGTGAAAAAGGTTCTAACAGACCTCTCCAACGTCGTGGGATATTTTGCGTTCAAAATATTTATATTGGCACCCCTGATTTTAGCTGTCCATTCCGGCATCAATTTCGAGAGTTCACGAGGTTGTTGGCGAATGAGGTTCTAACAGCCGCGATACGGATCCTCCGCCGGCTGTGCCGCTGTCACCCGGCGACATAAATCGTCTTAATTTCTTGGGAAAAAACGGAAGTTAAATGTCGGGAAACGGAAAGATAAGAATGGAAAGGAAAGGTGAAACGCCAAATTGCCATATATATCTAAAACCAAGAAGCCAGTACCAGGATAACTGCCACCAGGAGTGGTAAGTGGAATAACGTTCTAAGTGCTAAGGCCTGATGCCTGTTGATTCCTACTCTTTAAGTTTAAAAGTGACATCTTTCTATAATATTGTTTTCTAATAATTTTGGAAATTAATTTTTTTTTCTAACAAAAATATTTTTAGGGCTTAACTATTTTTATTATTATATAACATGTTGAACAATAATATAGTACGTTAAGAAAACGTCTTAAGAAGTTTTAAAGTTTTGTTTAATACTTTAATGTTATCTTTTTTATAATATTATTACAGTCAACTCCCGATTATCCGGGGGCGGTTAAACCGGGTTGCGGATTAACCGGGGTCACAAAACGGCAATTTCAATTTAATTTATTTTCTCAGTTTTGACAACAATACCATAATTTATCAATCTTATTATGTTGAAATTACTTAAGAAGAAATATCTTTACTAATTATTATTTGGTTTATCAATGGAAAAAAGCAATGAAACACGGAAAATAATTTGTAAATTATTCAGTGGCGTAATTGTGATCGTAGTCATGTGGTCAGGGAGGAGCGAGTCAGAGCGATGACGGGACGCAATGGCGGGGTATGACCTTGACTGCTACGTAGTAAACAACTGGTCGCCCGCCGAGATGAGCTAAAAATAGAAACCAAGAAAGGTCCTATTTAGTTTCCAGTTCTGTCTGTAATTATCGCTCTGATTCGTCTGCTGTTCAGCGACCCCTATTAATTTTAACTTATATCATTCTAAACAACACATTTAAAATGCATTTGTTTTGCATTTCAAGACATTTTTGTTAAAGTACGGCAACATTAAAATTTTAATTGACAAAGTTATAAATTTATTAACCTAATTCAATAATTAGCATACATTTTGGAAAATTGGTTGTTATAACATGTAAAGTTGCTTAGCAACCTCAACTTTGTTTACATATTTGTTTATTTTGTTTTACTCATGTTAACCTATTATTTTTGTGTTGTTTTCCATTACTTACTGTTGTAAGTACGTGTAATTTAATTCTTTTGTGTATTAAATGAATAAATCACGTTCAAATGATCTTATAAATTAAATTACAAGATCTCAACAGTAAGAAATGACCCAGTTATTCATTCAAATTGTGAAGAAAACTGAGAAAGACTTTGTGATTCAGTGTATTTCAACTGACAAGAAAACTTGGTATTTATTGCCTGAAGATTCCAAGCATTTAAAGTTTCACCAAACTCTAGCAAGCAAAAAACCTGTAATAAACGCTATGTATGCTATTAAAAATATAAGTGGCTACAGAACAATAGCAGTTACTATTGAGGACGACATTAAAAAAGAATATTTTGATGAATCATCAAATGTTTGTTTTCAAGAACTGCCATTGGAGGAGTGGGTTCCAAATAAAGGTCCTTCTCGATCCATCGAATCTCCCCATTCAGTCCTCGAAGATCGTATTCGACAGTTAGAAACACAGCTTAAGATAAATTCAGAACAAGACGAAATAAAACTGCATCATATTGAAAAACGGTTTATTTTAGAGAGATTTGATAAAAAACAATGTGATCCGACAGAATGGTTACGTAGGTTTGAAGAGGAATGTGTACGATTTCAAGTAAAATCTGATACTCTCAAGGTTCAAGCGTTGCGTTTTTACTTTGTAGAGGGCCCTGTAAAAGATTGGTACGAAACTAATTTAAAGAAGATAGGTCTTAATGATTCATGGATGTCATGGAAGACTTCTTTCCTAAATGTTTTCGTGGATAAAGGCTGGTCTCTTGGGGCCATTCCATGTCAAATCAACAAGGCTCTCAACCCGACCCTCTGGGATTTTGATGAAATTTGGTTATCTGTTAGACCTAGCAATTGTGAGCATAAAACAATTTTTTGTAATTTTTTATCTCTTGTAGTTTTTTATTTATCGATTTTTCAGAATGGCCGAAAACGGCAATTTTTTACTTGCGGACAAACTTTCAAACTGCCATAACTTGAGTTCTATTGCACATAGAGAAGTCAGAGTGGGCTTATTTTGTAGCTAATCAAAAGAGCTTTAATTTGATATGATGATGACCATATTTTAAAAACATAAAATTTTCAAAAAGTTTTTCAAAAAATTCAAAATGGCGGATTTGAAAAAACTGTACTTTTAAAAATCTGGAAAAAATATATATTTATCATCAGACTTTTATCTACACATGGTGCAAGTTTGATCATGGGATGGCAATGGGATCATATTTTAATTAATTTATCAAGTATGTAAGAGAGGCGTGATTTAGCTCTATACTGCAGTTGAATAGGAATCTCTCAGTCTATGGGTTATTTATTACAATTGTTAAAAGGTACTGATAAAAAAAATAAAAAATAAAAAAAAAAACATCAGTAGTATATTCAACTAATGTTTTTATTAACCTTTACATACACATTCTATAATCATATGATAGTAGCTTACCTACATATGATTTTGTATCAAGGAAGAATTATAACTGTTTTTTTTGTTTTTTTTTTTTATAAAAACACAATTCGTGTATACCGGTAAGTCATAAAAAGTCTTAAACTTGATTTATAATTATTTTTCATTGCTCAGCCTGGTGCACCCTTACTGGGGTACAGTGGGTCAAAGTGTAATGGTTTGGAAAAATATTTTTGCTCATAAAAAAAATTAAACCTTAATATCATTGTACAAAAAATCTTAATTTTTTTTTTGTCAGTGGTATGAATTTATGCAGTTTTTGTGTTTCATCAATGTTGCAGCTATTGTCAAATCTGTTTTTTAATTTTATTTCTTGTTTGATGTGATCATATGTAGTGAGGTACCGTTTCCAAATTGTATTTCATGGATGTTATCATTTACAAAATTATAAAATTCTAACAGAATTTGCTCAGATATTCTTTGTATATGCTATCAATCTCTTCGACATACCATTTACATCATCGTGAACGGATAAAGATTATTTATACAATGAAGATTATTATTATTATCTCTGGGTCCTTTTAAATGGGAAGTGGCAGAAAAATGGCATTCTGCACTAGCCCCAAAGTCCTCTCCATGATGGCATACTGATAGTTTTGTTCTATTTTTATACTGCGCCACTGAGCTATCATAAAAGCAGTAAGTAAATTTTGAAAGGTTTCTCTATAAATGTTTTTCTCCAAAATTTAATAAAATACAATTATTAATAGGGCTAGGATTACATGATTTTTAAATTATGTTTATAGTTAGTTTTTATGACTTATTATTATGACGTATTATGTATTTTATCAAAAAACAGTTATACTTCTTCCTTTCTGCCAATCATATGTAGGTAAGCTACCATCATGATTATTAATTAATGTGTATACACTACTGATATATATATATATATATTTTTTTTTTATTCCTATCAGTACCTATGCAATAACTATCGTTGTAGGCCTAAATAACAAATAGACATCAGGTAGACTGAGAGATACCTATGCACCTATGAAACGGGGAGACCTGGGTACAGTGGGTCATTTTTTTGTTAATATTTTTTTTTAATCTAAGAAGTTCTTCATTAACATTTTTACCAAATAGCTATTTGTTTGGCTTAACATTTTGTAGTACTATTCAAATTTTTTCTCACCTGTGGGTTTAATATTTTTATGAGAAAAAAATATTTTTCCAAACCATTACACTTTGACCCACTGTACCCCAGTAAGGGTTCACTAGGCTGAGCAATGAAAAATAATTATAAATCATGTTTAAGACTTTTTATGACTTACCAGTATACACGAACACAAAAACAGTTATAATTCTTCCTTTCTGCAAAATCATATGTAGGTAAGCTAATATCATATGATTATAGAATGTGTACGTAATAAAAACATGTAAAATTAGCTGAATATACTATTGATGTTTTTTATTTCTATCAGTACCTTTAAACAATCGTAATAAATAACCCATAGACTGAGAGATACCTATTCAACTGCAGTATAGAGCTAAATCACGCCTCGCTTACATACTTGATAAATTAATTAAAATATGATGCCATTGCCATCCCATGATCAAACTTGCACCATGTGTAGATAAAAGTCTGATGATAAATATATATTTTTTCCAGATTTTTAAAAGTACAGTTTTTTCAAATCCGCCATTTTGAATTTTTTGAAAAACTTTTTGAAAATTTTATGTTTTTAAAATATGGTCATCATCATATCAAATTAAAGCTCTTTTGATTAGCTACAAAATAAGCCCACTCTGACTTCTCTATGTGCAATAGAACTCAAGTTATGGCAGTTTGAAAGTTTGTCCGCAAGTTAAAAAAATGCCGTTTTCGGCCATTTTGAAAAATCGATTAATAAAAAACTATAAGAGATAAAAAATTACAAAAAATTGTTTTATGCTTATAATTACTAGGACTAACAGCATACCAAATTTCATGAAAATGTGGGAGGGTCAGGTTGAAAATTCTGTTTTTCAGGTTGATTTGACATGGAATGGCCCCTTGTAAAGAGAGCTTTTGGATTCAAATATTTGGGCGGTTCCCTCGTTGATTACGCCCTTACAAAGGAGAGATTGTGTCTTGAAGTAGAGCCTAAAGGTTCTGAGATATCCCGTATCAACCAGATTGTTTTCGGTTTACCAAAAGAAGCACAGGAGGAACTTGATAGAGAAAAGCTCAACACTGTTGATGAATTATATTCAGAACTCCGTAAATTAGAAGACACATTCGTTAGAAGAAATAAAGAAAAACTCTCTACCGTTACTCCAAGATTAAGTGAGAAATTGGGTGTTAATCCACTTAAAAAAAATGAGTCTCAACAAACAAACCAAACTCACCGAAAACCATGTTCTATTTGCGCCACTCTCGGTTTTCAGAATCGTTACCATTTATTATCTGAATGTCGTAACAGGAATATTGTTGCTGATAAACCCAGAACCAATTTATCGGACCTTGAAGTGTGCAAAATCGACTTGGATTCAGAATCTTTAAACTAGAAAGCCGGGCGAAATTAAATCCGCTGATCAAACTAAATGTTATTGTGAATGGCAATAATACAGTTAAAGCTATTTATGATAGTAGCTCCAATGTAACATTAATTAATCAACGAATTGCTGATTTGCTGAAGTTGAAATTAATAGAGCAAAAAGGTGTATTGAAAACTATCAGCGGTCTTAATTTCACCTCAGCCCGGGCTAGAATTACACTTCGTATTGGAAAAATTACAGATTGTATCACAACCTATGTTGTTAAAAATGATAACTTCTCTTATGATTTACTACTAGGCATAGATGCCATAAAAAAATTCAAGTTAATGCAAGATGAGAATTTGAAAATTTTTCAACGTACTAGTAGCAATGAGATATTTGATTTACAAGGAGATCGGTCTAATAATGATCAGAATGACGAATTGATACAGTGGTCAAATGATCAGATTAATAATGAAACGTCCAGCACTAATCGGATAGAGACTTTTAATGAAGAAAACTTCCACTTACATGAAGTTACCCCTAATTTGCAACACATTACAAATGAAGAGCAAAAACGTTCGATTTCACATCTAATTGACAAATACAAGCACTTATTTGCTACAGATAAGTTTGATATTGGTAAAGTTCGATCGAGAGAAGCAGAATAATCAGAGACGAATATGTCACATCTCGTCCATACAAATGTTCTATACCAGACGATGAAGAAATAAGAAGTCAGATAAAGGGGTTGTTGAAGGCTGGTGTCATTGAAGAATCAGATTCTCCATTTGCCTCTCCAGTCACATTGGCTTACAAGAAAGAAGAAAATAGAAAATCCCGTTTATGCGTAGACTTTCGTAAACTTAACAAATTGGTGGTGCCGGAATGTTTTCCATTTCCTACAATACACGATGTGATAGACAAAGTAGCAAATTGTGAATTCTTCACTGTTTTGGACATAAATTCTGCCTTCTGGTGTATAACGTTAAAAGAAGAGGATCGGGAAAAGACCTCGTTTGTTACAAAATATGGGAAATTTATGTTTAAAGTTCTACCATTTGGCCTTAAGAATGCCTCAGCAATTTTTCAAAGAATATTGTCTAATATAATTCGACAAAACGATTTAGACAATTTCTGTATCAATTACATTGATGACATTTTGATATTTTCACGCAACTGGGAAGATCATCTTCAACATGTTGAAAAGTTTTTGGAAGTTATGACCGCTGAAGGTTTCAAATTGAAATTTTCCAAATGCTTGTTTGGAGCTAAATCAGTAAAGTATCTGGGACACGAGATTTCGAAAAACAAGGTATCACCAGCCCAAGATAACTTAGTGTCGATTCAGAAGCTCCAGAGGCCATTGGATAAATCTGGTGTTCGAAGCGTTTTGGGTTCCATTAATTTTTATTTGAAGTACATAGAAAACAGTGCTCAGAAACTGGAACCACTACATCGTTTATTGAGAAAAGATGTTAAATTTGAGTGGTCGGATGAATGTGAACGAGCCTTTAATATGATCAAGGACTATTTATGCACTTCACCAATTCTAGCTATTTATGACAGTGAGAAGCCTATTTTCATCGACGAAACGGATGCAAGCTACAAAGGCATCGGTGCAACACTCAAACAGCCCCAAGAAGATGGTTTACTTCATCCAGTTGCATATTTTTCGAGGAAGCTTTCAAAGAGAGAAAGACGCTTTGATGCAATTCATCTAGAATGCAAAGCTTTCAAAGATGCAATTAAGTATTGGCAATATTACCTGATTGGACGTTACTTCACGGTTTTCAGTGATCACAAACCTTTAGAAAATTTAAAGACAAAGGCGAGATCTGATGAGATTCTTGGAGATTTGATTCTTTATTTATCACAGTTCCACTTTAATATTGTTTATAAACAAGGGAAGGAGAATGTCTTAGCTGATCTATTATCCAGAAATCCAGTTCTGGAGTACTTTGAAAGTGAGGATGCCATTCAGATCGTTAACCTAATAGACTTATCTGATATATTGCGTGACCAAGCCGAGAATCTTTCAGACTTGAAAAACACGGCACAAACTGAATACAAACGAGGTATACTGTTTAAAAAACTTAATGACAAATCGAGAATCTATATTTCTCCTACTTTTGGAAGGGAAATTGTCAAACTTGTACATCAACGTTATGGTCACATTGGGCCAGCTCACATGTTAGCGATGATCAGACCGCATTTCTACTTTGAAGGACTGGATAGAGCAGTTCATTCCTTCTGTAAAAGATGCAAGATTTGTATTGAGAATAAAGTTCGTCGAAGTCGTGTTATTGGTCTTCTTTCACAATTGGGACCTGCCAAAGAACCTTTCCAGATTATGTCTCTCGATAGTGTAGGAGGTTTCGGAGGCAACAGATCTTCTAAACGATATATGCACATTCTTGTGGATCACTTCACCAGATATGCATGGATTTCAACAACTAAAGGACAGAGCGCTCAAGACTATCAACTTCCTCTCTCCTATTTTGAAGAGAAATAATATTTCGATACTCTTGGCCGACCAGTATACAGGCATTTACTCAAAGGATTTCCTCAACTATTTGAAGAACTCTGGCGTTCAAATCGTTTTCACGTGCATTGACCATCCAGAATCTAATGGTTTGAATGAACGATTGAACCAAACGTTGGTAAATCGCCTCAGATGCAAGATCAACGATAACACTAATAAAGCTTGGACAACCTTAGCAGAAGAGTGCGTAAGAGAATATAATGATACTATTCACAGTTCCACCCGCTTTGCACCATCTTATCTATTGTTGGGTCACAAATCTCCCATATCTCCAGTTGGAGGGGATCCTGTATGTAGGTCCACATTAGAAGAAGATCGTAAACGAGCGTTCCAAAATTCTATGAAGAGTTTTCAGATGAATAAAAAACGCATTGATAAGACTAGACAACAACATACATTCAAAGTTGGTGATTTGGTATACGTTGAGAATGGAAGTAAATTAAATCGGAACAAGTTGGATCCAGTCCGGATTGGGCCTTTTCCAGTTGTCCGACAAATTTCATCATCTTTTTATGAAGTTGCCTCTGGAAAGAAGAAGAAAATTTCAAATTTTTTCCATTCCAGTAAACTGCTTCCTTGGTCTCCGGGTCAACCGACTTGAGGGGGGGAGGTGTAAAGTTGCTTAGCAACCTCAACTTTGTTTACATATTTGTTTATTTTGTTTTACTCATGTTAACCTATTATTTTCGTGTTGTTTTCCATTACTTACTGTTGTAAGTATGTGTAATTTAATTCTTTTGTGTATTAAATGAATAAATCACGTTCAAATGATCTTATAAACATTTTTAACAATTAGACAAAAAGATGAACCATCACTCGTTTTTGTAGGGCTACGCGCGCGTGCTCTTATCTTGAATAAATTATCCCAAGCGACCCTCCCCCATCACCCCACCCACCCATCCCCGCGATGCCAAACAATACAACACCTGACCTTGGTTTTTTGTCCACGTTGGACCTTTTTATTGGGTTTCTTGTTTACTCAACTAGATCTGTTTATTCGTTCCAATAAGGTTTGGTCAATAACAAATAATAAAAACTGGAAACCCGCGGACTCTTAGTTAAAACTTATTTGTTTATTTCGTGTTTTAATTGATTTATTGAACTCTTTGTTTTAACCGTGGTTTTGGGTTATCCGGGACCCTTCAACCAGTCATTACCCCGGATAATCGGGAGTTGACTGTATAATAAAAGTGTTTTATAATTCAATTCACTATTGAATTCATGTTGGTACTCCTACATTCCATGATGATTTTTAGCGGCAGAGGCTAAGTCCGGGAAAAACGTTTCAAATGACAGGCGATTGGAACGTTTTACCCCCTAAAAATACATAAAAATAGTTAAAAATCTGATTGTGGTGAGTAAAAGTGTTGTATAATACTACTATACGAGGTTATATATGTAGTTTTAAAAGATTATGTGCAAAAATAATTCTAACCTAAAAATTACGTAAAATTTTAGAAATCAATCTTCTTTTCGCTTTTTCTCAAAAGTAGGTTTTTGTCGCATAGAACGTTTTTCGGCGGAGCCATTCAATTGAACTTTAAAAATATACACTATTTGACGTAATTATTTTTATTTTTATTCCTATGTATTCATTTAGCTATTTTTTGCTATTTAAAAAAATGAGTGTATGATGAAAAAATTAATAAAAAACAATGACAGTTTAAAGTTATGAACCCCAAAATCTAATAAATGTATTTGTAATGTTTAATTTTTAAAAATATATTTAATGGGATTTGAAGTTTTTCATTTAAAAATTATATTAAATTATAATAAGATGCTTTTAACATCATAAAACAGTAATTCAATTAAAGATTGATTTACTTTGCCATTTTCCCATTGATTGGAAAGTCACACAACTTTGGTTGACTTTGTTTCATTTGTAAGAATTAGACGAATCAAACGAGCCATCCCTTAGTTTTTTAAGACAATTTGTTTAGAATCAATAAAGTAGCATTTGGTACAAGGAGCAAAAAACACCCCTCTTGAATAAATTACTGCCGGAGGTAGAACAATAGATAAGCTGAACAATAGATCGTCTCTGGCGTCCGTGGAATGTGGCCGCGTGTATTTGTGCCGTTCCTCGTTATCGAAACCGCCAGCCGTGATTGCCGACCAAGATCGCCGGCCGCGATCGCCGACCGAGAATGCCGGCCGCGATCGCCGACCAAGATCGCCGGCCGCGATCGCGGCCGCCGCGCCGTTCGGCAGTTCCCGTCCCGATAAATTCCCGAGTAAAAAAAATCCCACCCGATGATCGGGACAAATTTGCTCCCGAAAATTTTCTTGAAATTTCGGGTCCCGTCCATCCCTAGTTGAAACCTACCTGATCATCTCGACTGTACACCTCCATTTCATAACCCTCTTCGTTTTCACCTTCTTCTTCAAATTCTTGAGCATCATCTAGGCCCTGAAATTATTGAAAGTTATCAGCACACATTACCATTTGTAAAACCATATATTTCACAATACTGATCTAATAATAATACATTTAGAAAGTATAAAAAACTTAGATCAATATTTAATGCTTTTATCAAAACCGTTATAAAATTTTGTACAAAAAATAAAAATACACCACTAATTGGATGAACGGATCGAAGAGGAGTGAATCCTCATACATGACTGTTACAACCTCACTAGAGTGACAAATCCCGATTCCGATGTCCGACGATTACGTTCGCAAGAAGCCTCAGATCGACTTCAAACTTTCACAGCAGATTTTAGCCGTAATTCTTAAGGTCGAGTTCGTTTCTGAAGTTATTCTGTTCAGTAATAAAGTAATTAGACGTAATTTAATTTCCCATAAGAAATGCATTGTGGGCTGTAAATAACGGTGTTTAGGGTGTTTAGGTTACGTTAACCGGTGCTATTTTTGTTTGTTGTCTGACATAGAAAGCATGTATTATATGGAAACTATATTCTGGCTGTTGTACTATAACTGCACTAAATACAATACAATTAGTTTTTTTTATGAAAAGGGTATGAATACTAGAAAGATAATATTTTATACTAACAAACAATAATAAAGAAAACATATTTACAAAAATAATAAAATTTGTAACAATTAATAATAATTCTAACTGACACATGACATAAAAAAAACACTAAATTTAATCAGCGTCAAATTTCAGATGTAGATGGCGGCGGCACTAACGTCACAGAAATACCGTGTATCATAGAGGTTATGTTTCGTTACTTCAGCGCTACTCTCGAAATTAAAGATAAACAATAAATATAACAATGTTTTGTACAGTAAGTGGTTTGTTTTGATATTAATTTTCTTATAAAGGTCAAGTGTTGAGTTCAATGCAAATTTTACCCATGGTAGGCTAGATGTTTAAATGCTCCCGATTTCAAATGAGAGTAGGCTACCTATCCATTTCCATATACAAAGTAGTACCAAGCAGTATTAAAACTACATAGATAGCAATAGACCTATTACTTTCAAAAATTCTTTTGAAATGGTCTATATTACAGTAGACTTATTAGAGTCCAATCACAATTGTTAAATGCCCATCTTATCTTAACTAGGCCTACCGTATAGGTCCAGCCCTACAACAGTACCTATTAACATAACAGGATAGGGCAACCTACGTATAATAGACAGCCTACACCTACATTTCAGTCTTAGTAAATAGGCACCTCATAGTACATCATACTTGTTCCGGTACTTCAAACTCAAAACTCGTGATTTACACCAACACATATTTTGTGCAAGGTGTTAAAATTGAGTCACGCCTACTTTCCCGGTACAAGAAGAACCACACTAGACTAACTTATACAGTAGCCTAAATTGTTTTAGGCCTATAGTAGATCGCCTCTTAATTGGCCACTTCGGGGTCATATCCAAACTGGATAGCCTATCGAATTGGTGGTTAAACTGAAGTTGGCTACCATTAAAAATATCAAATAAATTACTGTCCAATAGAATATTTAGTTGTCAAATACACTAACATCAAATACAATTTGGAAGTAGGCCTACCGGTAGCTTAATTATTTTGTAGGCCCTATCTTTTAACAAACTGACTTAACGTTTTTACTCATTTTGTACTTTTCTATAAATTTCAAGTAGTCTACACAAGTTAATCTAAAGGAAAACAATACATTAAATGCAGCAGGGCACTTTGTGATTAAACAGTACCTTTTCCTCAAATTTTCACTAAAAACGTAGGCTTTACTCTTTGAACTTGTCAGAGTTTAAAAGAAAACAGGCCTACAATTGGAATGTAAAGTAGGCTACATTTGACATCAATGAGATCCATGACCTACGCCTAACTCAGTATAATCCGGTACAGTAAGTTAGAGTTATGCAAACCCGGACTTTGATAACCCAGAAGGAATGCTGGATAACTCGGGAAGTCTGCCAGAGCATTAAAGTGCACTGGGTTTCAAGGGGGCTAAGCACAATGGCATTGGCCGGAACACGATGAGGGGGCTTTAAGTTTGTTTTAACAAAAGAGGT